>RBNK01000269.1:0-30865 GCA_003990785.1 Endogone sp. FLAS-F59071 | reverse complement strand
TTTTTCAAGTAACCATAAAAATAAATATACTTGCCGAGCTCCCCATGGAAACCCAAAATTACAAGTGAACGTAACCAAAATAAAAATAAAAATAAAATAAAATAAAATAAAATAAAATAAACAAAATAAATAAAATAAAATAAAATCTCTATTTAATTACCCAAAAGTGTTGGGGTGGTGCTTTTTTAGCTGATCATTCCATCCTCGAAAATATCGAATCACTCTTGGCATATATATAAATAATGGTATCTAAATGCATTTGAATTTATGTAGTAATTTTTTTTTTTTTTTTTTTTTTTTTTTTTTTTTTTTTTTTTTTTTTTTTTTTTTTTTTTTTTTTTTTTCCGACGCTTCCAATAAAGCAAATTAAATGGACTAAACAATGTAATGTATTTAAATAGGCATATTGAATATTTTAAATCAAAGTGTTTTAACAATTGTAAATATATTATTTAAACAGCTGGGGATATTACGTAATTAACTATTAATAATGTGATATATCTTTTATTTTAAATTTTAAGCTCGCTTTTTTTTTTTTTTTTTTTTTTTTTTTTCATGTGTAAAAAAAACTACTAGTACCGTAATCCTCGAATTTCAATAGGGAGCAATCTTTATTTTATTTTTTATTTTATTATATTGTAAACGAAATGTAATAGCTTTGACCTTGTTTGGGAAGGCAACCGCCTCACTTTATATGCTTTCCCAAATCCGTCCAAACCTGAGCCCTAGCCCGTTATAGCTACACACATTCCTTAATCCAGGTGTACTCCTCGTCCCCGAACAGGTCCGCGCCGCCCAGGGACGGCAGGTTCGGGTCTAGGTCATCTAGCCAGCCCGGGCCATTCACCATAAGCGCATCGGGATTACGCTCGGTATCGATAAGGGTCGCGGACGTTTCGGGGCTGTTCGGTTGCC
Source organism: Endogone sp. FLAS-F59071 (assembly GCA_003990785.1). NCBI lineage: Eukaryota > Fungi > Mucoromycota > Endogonomycetes > Endogonales > Endogonaceae > Endogone > Endogone sp. FLAS-F59071. The sequence goes on along the minus strand of RBNK01000269.1, from coordinate 29,950 downwards.
GGGGTGATTCAATGCAGTGTGGGGCCGGAAGTTGAGGATCCTGCGGTAGCCAGGCACTGCGAGTTGTGTCGGAATGGGTTCGAGAAGACGCATTGTCCAGTCGTAACAAACGGCTGTCGTGGATTGTGTCGGAGATATCTAAACTCGATTTGGGTGTATGTGGTGGCGATTTGGGAGAAGCGGCAAGTTTGAGAAACGTTGCGCGCGTCTTGGTTTTTAGTTCTTTCAGCGGTTGTGGGTTAAGATGGCCGCCTCGGCTGTCACACGGCGTTGATCTGGTCAAATCCCTCACTCTATCCGACCGCAGTTCACCGACCCTATTCCCGCCGGTACCATCATCATAGCGTCGTGACCCCGGAGATCCCAGGAGCTCTGCTACTATCAAGTCAAGATCAATTGAATTGGGTCTAGGCTGCGAGGCAGGGCCAAGGCGTGCACGACTGGGGCTGTGGGCCGAGGATGTTGTGGTCGTAGGCAGTGGGCAAGACGATGGCGGGCGGTTTGCTAATATGAGCGATGTGGTAGACTGGGTTTGCTGGCCGTGGAGAAACGGTGATGGGGACTGTGAATCGTTCATGGGCTCAGCGGAACAAACCTGCTTGCCAGAGCTCGGCATCGCCAGGGGCGATCGGCACCTCCGCACCGATTTACACACGAGCGTTCCGCCGACCATCACTCCCGATGCCAGCGCTTCATCGATTCTCTCCTCGAGCTCGCGCCACGCCCCGGCCGCCCAATCCTCTACCGTCGCTACATTTCTATTCGTGCGAATCCCAGGAGTGCACGCTGCCGCGGTCCGCACTCTCTTTGCCGCCCCCTCCGCAGGCTCGCTTTCGTCCTCTGCTGTCCGCCGCCTCCTCCGCCATGCTTCCGGCGGCATTCCTATAGACGCGGGGCCGTCCCATGGCACATCAGGAAACCCAGTCTGTAGCCACGCGTGCTGCTTCGCACGGGACCCCGGGGCGTAGTAATGCGGTCGCATGACGGCGAGTGGGATAATACTAGACGGTTTTGCCCTGGCCTGAGTGCGCTTCAGAGCGTCCTGATATTCCTTCTCTGCGCGTTGGTGGAAGTCGACAAGAGATTTGAAACGGCGGGACATGCTGTTTACCGAGTGGGGGAGAGTTTCGTTAACGAGCATGGGCAAGAATCAAAAGAGCTCGCGCTAACCGTGAACTTGGTCTCCACTCCACTCAATCGCAACACAAAGCAAGAAACAACGAAAAAAAAAAAAAAAAGTAAAATCTCCACTTACGTCCGATACGCCTCCCTCAGTACTCCGTTCCCTACATTCTCTCCCTCCTTTCCAACATTGCTATCGCACTTTGGCATACACAATCCGGCATTCACCCTTGCCTCCGCGACTGCCTGCCTGAACCATTGCAGCGCCTCGGGCCGAGTCTCTGCGCACGCGAGTTCGGGCTCCCGAGCCTCGGCCTGATGGTACAGCCGTAGGAACTCGCCATGGTCCGGGGTGGTGGTAAAGGAGGGTGGCAGTGGGATAGATGACGAGCAGGCGGTATTCGAGATAGGAGAGGCTTGGACGTGGGGTGAACTTGGCATAGGATATATGCAATGGCATGAGGAAAGCGGAGGGGCTAGGGGCAAGAGCAGGGGGATTTTTATTTATTTATATGAAGTATATTGGCCCCTTGTTTGTTGTTTGTTTGGAAAAGGACAAGTGGCGTATAAAAGGGCTATCTTCAGGAACGCGTATGCTTTCAACGGCATAAGATGTCATGTGCGGGGGTCTTGAGGTCGACGGAGACAATGACGAGTCGTAGGTGATGTGAAGCACGGAAAGTGAAACTCTACGGGGATTTGGCTGCGCTAATAAAGCTTATTATTATTATTATTATTATTATTACGCTCACTTGCTGACGTTGCTCAAGCCGCGCACTATTCAATGTCGGGAATCATTGCTGCATCTTTGCGAGACAGTGAGGTAAATAATAAAAAATAAATAAAAGTAGAGAATTTGTTTCGCAATGGACTGTTTACTATGAGATTTTACCACAGATTAGGTTTTGGCGTGGAGAGATCGACACTTGCAAAAAAAAAAAAAAAATCATTGGGTTGCATATGGAAAAAAGTCCCTTATTTATACTAATTCAAGTCGTACAGCCAGCCATTTGCCATGTGGCCACGGGGTTTTGCCACACCTATATATGCCGCTCGCTCGACGGGAAAGCAACGGTCCGGGGAAACTCCCGCGACCGTTACTCTTGGGACGAAAAAGAAAATGGTCCTCGTTGAACAAAGCCGCGTTCATATTCTTCAGCGCGTCTTGGTGTGGGAGGCGGGGAGAGGGAAGAAACGAGTTTGGAGGCGGTGTTATAATTGGAGCGATGGTCTCGGTGGTCTCGGTAGATAAAGGAAGAAAAAGATGCCAATTCAGAATTCAAATTTATTTGCAGATGAGGCGGTGTCCGGCAGTATCCGGAGGTACGTCACGGACGTCACAGATCGGGTCGGAGAGCGAAGACAAAATGGCAGGGCCCGCCTGGTTGGTCACGTTGTGCACGAGCCGCTGCAGCCGGTTTTGGAAAGAGCTGGTGGCACCAATGTGTCTGGGCTATTCCATTGGTTTGCTGCTGCCATGTCCACATTCCTTCAAACTCAACCTCGACTGTCTTTTTCTCATTCAACACAATCTGATACCTCCCCAAGGCTCGCTGAGCTTCCCCCTTACTTTCTCTCAACACTTAGCATAGTAGGACCCACGAAACAGCCTCCCCCTTCCCCCTCCCTTCCTCTTCCAATCCGCAGATCGCCCACCATTGCTTCCTCCAAGAAAATGGTGGCCGAGGCCATAGACTACCGCGTCTCCAAGATCGTCGTCCTTTGCAAGGACTGTGGTCAGGACGTGGGCCTCTATCCCGCCCGTCACAAGTGCGCCGACGTCGTCCGTCCTCCGCTACCCCCACTCCCAGCCATCCCCTCAAAGTTCCTCGACGATTCCCCTTCCCGCGACCGCGACCGTGACCGTGACCGTCGTACTGACAATCTCTCGGCCTCCTCCCGCGACCGTGACCGCGACCCATCCCCCTCACGCGGCCGCCGTGACCCGTCTCCCCCTTCCCGTAGTCGCCGTGACCCGTCTCCCCCTTCGCGCGGTCGCAATGCTTCCCCGCTCCCTCGCGACAGGGATCGTGACACAGCCCCCTCAGCCATCCGATCCGTGCCCAAGGCATCGGCACTCGCATCAAAAGCTGCAGCTGAGCCCCCCGCCCCTCTTTCCACTGCAAATTCTACGGCGGCGGCGGCAGCGGCAGGCGGCGGGCTCGCGTCCAAATGGGGTCGCCTCAAGAAGGCGGTGGAGGAGAAGGAGATCAGTCTCGATAGTGACGGCGAGGACGATGATAAACAGATTTACTTTAACAACATCATTATGGACGCGACGTCGGCAGGTCCTTCAGGAAACAAGAGCAAGTGGACAAAAGTGAAGACAAAAAATTGGCGTGAGGTTGCGTACGGGGAGAAAGGTGCGTATTTGGAAAGTGATTGAGAGGGGAGGGGAGGGGGTTTACGAATGGGTGGTGGTGGTAGGTTGGAAGATGATAAGGGATCAACATGAAAAGGCACTAGTTGGGAAATGGTTACCATTCAACCGTGCAGAGACAAGGAGATGTTGAGAAACTCGACAAGACGGTGTTATATTCTCACGGGTTAGGTCTATGCTTGAAACCTGCAGAATCGTGGCGCAGTAGTAGGATCTCTCATTAATTTTTTTTTTATTACTTAGAACAAAAGCCTTCCGGTCGCCTTTGGGATAGGCTCCTAGCTGCCACTCAAACCATAGCTACTGCCATCCCACAAAAAGAGGAAAAGGGCCCAGGTAACGTTTTGTTGCGCGTCTGGATAATGTGTCTTCCAGTTTGCTTTTTTCATTGCTCTAATATGAGAGATCACACGCAGAACCCGAAAAACTAAATGGCACCATTCTGATTGTACTCCCACCTTTTTTCTGCAGAATCCGATGAATCTGACTATGAGGGTGAGACGCACGTCTCGCGTATCCTACGCGAGTATCATGAAAAGAAGGGTGGCGCACTTCCTCGCTTCCTCCGTGACCCCACGTCCGCCCACTCCCCGACTTCGAGCGTCTCGTCCGACCCCGGTGTGCACGATCGCCACCGCGACTCATACCGTCGTGACCGAGATCGTGATCGTGATCGCGACCGCGACCGCGACGATGATGACCGACGGTCCCGCGGTGCTAACCGCTACGATAATCCCCCCGCCGACGAGCCTGTGCGCAAGCCCAAACAGCGACTATGGGACGTGGACGATGCGGCCTCGAGCAGCCCGAGCCTCGGCAACCGCGACCGCCTACGCGATGCTGTCCGCGACAAGGAACGGCCCGAGGAACTCAAAAAGAGCAAGAGCCAGATTAACATACGCGAATACCGCAGAGGGTCCGACGAGGACGACAGGCTCAGAGTTGACCCGAGAAAGGAGCGCGCACGCGATCCGAGTCCAGATGTTAGAGGATCGGGCCGCGACCGCGATCGAGATCGGTATGAGGAACGTGATCGTGATCGCGACCGCTACGACCGCCACGACCGCTACGACCGCGATCGCGAGCGCCCGCGCGACCGCGATCGTGACCAGCACGACCAGCGCGACCGCGTCTCTGAGCGTGCTGCCCGTCCTGATCCCCGTGGTCGCGATGTCGACCGCGACTCGGACCGGAGCCAGCCCCGTTCGCAGTCGCAACATACTCCGTCCCGTACCCCGCGCGACCGCTCGCCTAATCCGCCGATGCCAGAGCCGCGCGGGCGTGGGTACGATGATCATGACCGAGACCGCCGCGAGCGAGATCGCGACTACGACAGGCCCGTGCCGTCGGCATCGGCATCGGCGTCTAGGACCAGGGATAGGTCGCCGTTGCCCAGTGGGAGGGGAGATGCGTACGCATCAAGGGATAGGGAAAGGGATCGTGGCGACAGGGACAGGGAGAGAGATCGTGGTGATAGGGATAGGCCGCGCGGGCCGAGGGACGTGCCACCGGCTAGGAACAAGGGAAGGGACGATTACGATCGATCCGGGGCATATTTTTGAGGGCGCCTTGTACAGACAATGAGGAGGGACCTCATCAACGAGTTTCATGCGCACGCGCTTCTTTCTTACGCCCTTCATTTTTCCCATCCCTCATTTTATATATAAGGCAGTGAGGGCAAGAATATGTGGCTTTAGTTTATTGCCGCGCGCCAAGTGTCACCCGTTCCAATTCCTTTCTTTTTCCTATACTACAATCTTTTATTTTTGAAAATCGCATAGATTTGCTGTGCCGCCCCATACAACTAGACTTGCCAAAACTTATATTGGCCTCATTCCATTCCATATCATTATCCTGTCCCGTCTCCAGGTTCTCGCTGTCAAACATTCCTTTTCTGATGTATTGAAACATCACTTGTATTCTTTCGACCCGTAGTCTTTCTCGCCCATCGTCTGATTTATCCTGCCTGTTAGATGGTATTTTGGTTTTTTTTTTTCTTGTTTATTCGCATGTACAAGCTTTTTTTTTCCTTCTTTTGTTCTTTAGACAGTCACGTGCTATCCTCCCAAATATTACTCTCCCACGAGACATTTTACATTTTGATTTTTCTTTTTCTCTTCCGTCAACGCCTACACACAGTATCTCTCTGTACTTGCATTTTCCTATCGCCCGTATCAAAAATAACCAATTACAAGCTCGCCATTCTCTCGATGCCCGAATCAGGCATCCCTGAAACCCCTTCCCTGCTCTGCACTTCGGGCATTTATGCCATCGCCCACACCTTTGACCAGTCGCTTCACGTCCCCAACGATGGGCCTGCCGCGCGGGACCACCTAGCCAATGAGAGGAACTATCTGGCGTGGATGAGGCTTGCGCTGACGTTGGTCATGATTGGTGCGTGTCGTCATGGGTGGGGAGATGCAAGTGTAGAGGGTGGGTTGAGAGATGGGGTTTTGGTGATGGTAAAGGTGGTTAGGAAAAGGCGGGGGTTTGAAGCGTGGAAGGGCAACTTGACGATAAGCAGTGTTCGGGTAAATCTGTAAAATATCAGTGGATTGCCTTAAAGAAAAAAAAACCGCATCTTAACCTTACCATTTGCTCTTGCCCAAAGGCTACACGGTCCTCCTCGACCTCCAGGCCCTCTTCGACCCGACGGACACCACCCCGACACAGCAGGCCGCCGCGCGACCGATCGGCTATATCTTTATTGCCATCGGCCTGTTTTGCTTCGTCTCAAGCTTGTATACTTACTTTTGCGCGCAGCACGGCCTGGTGAAGCGGGATCCTATCATCGGTCAAGGATGGGTGGGGTTCCTCATGGCAGGGACTGTGTGCGTGTTTGCTGTGTCCGTGTTCACGTTGGCACTGGCGCCTTGAAGGTTGGGTGCAAAAGGATCTTGACAACTTTGTATTTATAGATGGTTTCGTCGTCGATTCTTGTTTAATCCGTCTCTCAAGAGACACGGGATAATTGTTACATAGTTGGGGGAAGGGAAAAAGCAAGACATTTATTGTGCAAGAAGTTTGGTAAAAGGCTTCAAGATACCAAAAATAAAAGCTAGTGTTTCTGTATTCGCCTTTAGGAATGAATAAATTTGCTTTTAAAACCAAGGACAGAACCTCCAGCATGGCCCTTTCGACCTCACTGCACCGGCCCAAACGGCTCCACCGGCCTCGCCCCTGTTCTCACTGCACCCCTCAGTTTTGCTGATCTACTTCGCGCGTTCCGCTCGCGCTCCTCCTCCCCGGCCTGGATAACCTTATGCCCCAGCAACTCAAACGACGGCTCCTCTGCCCACACGGCTTGCTGATGATCCGATCCCTGGGCAAAGCCCGCGCGTCCGCGGTATGCAGCGCGCTTGAGGGCGAACTGGTTCGTGGGGCGGTCGTTGTCTGCGCAGGGGTTGGAGAAGAGGGGGAGTAAAAGGGCGATCAAGTGACATGTACCAAGACATTAAAATGGAATGGAACCTTCGAGTGCCCGCCGTCCGCTGCACCTGTGCATAAAGTTCTTGACCATACGGTCCTCAAGCGAGTGGAATGTCACCACGAGGAGACGGCCGCCGACGTGGAGGAGGTGCTCGGACGCGCGGAGAGCGTTGCGGAGTTGCTCCAACTGCAAACCCGCGGGGGTGGGGAAAGAGAGTTCATAGCCGTTCATTAATAAGGAGAAAAGGGGAAGAAAAAAAAAAAAAAAAAAAGGAACTCAAGAGCAAATCATAAAATGTAAAGAAATCTCCTAAACCTCATTGTTCACGTAGATTCGTATGGCCTGGAACGTTCGTGCGGCCGAGTTTCGCAACATATCATCGTCGCTGCGGTACCACCGAGGGGCGGGAACAGCGCCCTGGATAATCGCCGCCAGTTCAGATGTGGTCGCCAACGGCTGCTCCTGGCGTGCTTGGACGATGGCTGCGGCGATCTTGCGGGAGAAGCGTTCCTCGCCATACTACGTTAGGGATTTCGTAGCTGAGGAGGGGCGCCTTTTTTTTTTTTTTTTTTTTTTTTTTTGCACTCATCGCGCTGCAACGCACGTGTAACGGACGAGTGTCATTTTTCGAGACGGATAAAGAGTTTTCGAGCGTACCTGGTATATGATGTCCGAGAGCTGCTCCTGCGGAAAAAAGTTGACGACTTCGTACGCCGTGATCGAGCCCTTCAGCAGCCGTTGTTCCTCATCCTCGACCGGGGAAGCATGGCCGTCGTCCATCGGCGCGCCACGTGAAAACATGCGCATGTCTAGTGGGCCGTCTAATCGGTACGAGAAGCCGCGCGAGGGGGTCTCTAGCTATAGGAAAGTGATAAGATTAGCATACGAAGGTGGATTGGCGGTGAAATGAATAGGGAATTGGACGCGCTTACCTGGGCGCTGGAAACGCCAATGTCAAAGAGCATGCCATGAAAACAGGGAATGCTTGGGTAAAAGTTTGAGGTGAGAGAAAGGTCCAAGCTTCGTGAATCTGAAGCAATACTGCGTTGCGTTGGATCACCAACCTCCAGCCTAGGTTTTCCGTCACCAGGCGCGAGATGTCGCCAAACTTGCCTAGCACCGGAAATAGTCTGTCCCTAAACACAATGCCAACCAGCCAAAATCCCCACATATTGTCATCATCGACGAATGTCTGATCTCTCTTCTCTTCATAATACCAAAACTCGTACCTATATCCCTCCTGCCCAGATAACCACTTTGCCCGCTTCACCGCCGTCGGATCCTGGTCCACCGCAACGACCCTGCAATCGCAGCTGTCTGGAAACACCCGATTCGCATTATTAGTATCCCAGGTTCTTGTCCAATCTCATTCATTCAATCCTATTCAATCCTATCCAACCCAATCCAAGTATCCACCACATCACACACCCAGCACGGCTCGCGTGTACCCGCCGTCGCCAAATGTAGCATCGCAGTAGACCTCGCCCGCGCGCGGCTGCAGCAGCCGCAAGGCTTCTGGGAGGAGAACGGGTGTGTGCAACGAACGTGTAGTGAAGGCCCGGGTGAGGATGCGCGACATGGTGGCTTTGAAAAATGATACGGTCACGTGCGTCATTGCGACGAGAAAAGCACGCGAGCAAAATTTTGGTGGCACCCGGGTTCCTGGTTTCCTGGTTGTTATCAGATTGGGGATATAACATAACGCTCTTTCTAAGGGTTTGCATTTCGTGTACATGTACCTTCAAGGTGGAAAGAGCAATCCATTGTCTGGACTATGTTGTTACCTTTCTTTTTTCTTTTTAAATATTGTAATTATTGTAATTATTGTAATTATTGTAATTATTATTATTATTATTATTATTATTATTATTATTATTATTATTATTATTGATTATCTTTATTAATCAACTTCGTGCCGAACTACTCAAATCATATATTACCACATGATGAAGCGAGCGCAGCAATACCCGGTATGGTATATTCAATCGGAAAGGGTGATAGGTTTGAGAAAAAAAAAAGAAAAAAAAAAAAGCGTAAGACAAAAGTGATACCGAAAGGAGTGTGAATCATATTATCTGAAAATCTGCCTCTCTTTGAAACCTTTAATGAAACTTGTACGCATGAACCGTAGACTTTTTTTTTTCTGGGTGTTACAAGTGGCAATGTTTATGTTGTCGCTTTGAATTGAAATTGACACGCTTGTCGTTCGGCCAGTTTAACCGATATACAGAAAGTCAAACTGGGCGAGCCATGCCGTCGGCTTTGGAATTGTTTGAAACCGCTAGTGCACTTTGGGGTATTTACTTGTATATACCTCGGATGGCGCAGAAAGAATTGAATTGAGGCTTACCCTTTCCGCCTAAAATCAAGCCGATTTCCGAATAGTCTATCTCGGAGTTTACGTCGTGGATTTTGAGCATTTTTGTATTTTTTATTTTTTTTCGCGTGCCCGCCGATAAAAGTTATATCGGAATCAAACAGGCGGAAATAGTGGCTATGAATAATTTATCAGATATCCAATGAATCTATCAGCAGTTCTATGTTCTATGTGCCAATTTCATTGGAAACGACCCGTTAACAAAATGGGTGAACTCTCTATGGAAATATTTTTAGAAACGGAGACATTATTGAAAAGAAAAAAAAATAAAAATAAAAAAAAACAAAAGACAAAAAAAAAACAAGAGACAAATTTATTTTTCCCTTCAAAATTCAAAATTCAAAATTCAAAATTCAAAAAAAAAAATTAATTAATTAATTAGATAGGTTGTGATGGAATTAGTAAGTCAATGATGAAATGGATTTAGATTCCCCTGGTTCTATTTCGCCTCCTTTTACAGATCTGATATCGGGTTCCGAGTGAGTCAAAAAAAAAAAAACAACCCTTGGCTTGGCAGCCAAGCTTCCCAGGCGCCCAGACGATTACGCGTCCTCTCCGGAGACCACATGATCTTGTTCTTGTTTGGAGATGATTGGGTGGGAGGGATGGATTGCCCGGGACCCGATTACCCAATCGGGCTGGAATTTTTGCGTGACTGCTTACTGCGGCTTCGGCTAGTTTTTCCAATGAGCCGACTGGTTTTAGCACGCTTTGTCAGCCGTGGTTCTTCACACCTCCCTGCGGGCTTTCGGCTTGTGATTGAACCGTTGCCCATCCTTTTTTCCTTCTAGACTGTTCTGATCCTCAAGCATATCATCAACCTTCCCCCCCCGACCTGCCGTCCCACAACTCTTCAACTCCTTCGCGGTCATTCCTCCTCTAAAAGCTTACGATTGCTTTCGATACCAACCCGATCATAACTCCATACCTTAGAACACTACTACACTTCAAATCATGACCGACTCTTTCGATTCCTTTGTCAACTTCGATTGGTTCAGCGCTGAAAACGATACTCTCAAACAGCAGGAAGAACTCGACCTGGAATCCATGACCAGCTCAGACCTCTTCAAATACTTTCTCGAGAGCGAGATTGCCAAGAACTATAACGCCAACCCCGCTCAGTTCGACTATACTCTATTTACCCCCGATTCTACCGCCCTCGATCTCATTGCAAACCCCGTTACAACCGGGCCCAACACAACAACGCACTCGCTTGCACACCAAAACCAGCTCGCCGTAAATTTTAGCCTTCCCGACTCCCCTGTCTCGTCGCATCACTCGGATGAGGATGTGAGCATGGCCGAGGTGAAGACGGAACCTCTCATGTTCAACCCTACAGAATTGCTCCGTATGGATGGCGAGCTCGATAGCAAAACTTTGGTTTCTGCGGCAGTAGCCGCTCTGTTTGCGCAGCAGCCACAACAGCAGCAGCAGCAGCAGCAGCAGTCTGCGAAATCCACACCGCAGCAGAACACTAAACAGACAAGCAGGTCACGACGTGCAAGCTCGTTCGATTCGGATGATGAACCAATGCCGACAGACGCAGCAGAACTGAAAAAAATGACGTCAAAGGAACGGAGGCAAATGAGGAACAAGATCTCGGCGAGAAATTTCAGAGTGCGGAGAAAAGGTTAGTCATCATTGAAATTTTTTTGGAATTGCATGTGTATACGTCCTCTTTTCGTGAATGTATTCTCACTTATCGTGTGTTACCATAAAATTTATTTTTAGAATACATCTCGACGCTGGAGGCGCAAGTTCAACAGCATCAAAATGAGGCGCAACAACTTCGTGACCAGATGTCCGTGATGGAAGAGGAGAATAAGAAACTGCGTGACGAGGTCGAGCAGCTACGACGACAATCTACATTGGAGACCACCCTTGCTGCCAAGCCTTCCGCACGTGCTCCTATCACGAAGCCCAATTATAACAAGGATCTCAGTATCTCGGGTAGCCGCGCGACGGATACATACCGCAACGATTCGCACACCCTGGTTTCCAGTGCTATCATGCCCGAGTGGAACTTTGATCAAATCCTGGCGCGCAGTGCCGCCCCCAAGCCCGCCGATGCGGCTCCTAAAACTGCAACCCCTGTCACGGGATCTTCCCTCCTCGCAGACATGGCTTTTACCGCGGCCCATCCGCGCGAGGCGGCTCTCGCTACGGCCTTTGTGGCCTGCCTGGGCCAACGGCTGATAGCTTACTTTACCGAGTCTTTAACTCAAATGTCGGTCGAGGAGGCTGTCCGGCGGCTATTCCCAGCCAGTACTGAACCGGTACCGGTGCCGGCGCCGACGCATGTGAAACCTGACTGGGACATGCCTCTCAAGCCGGATGAGCTTTCCTTCTCGCCCAAGCCAGCGCCAGAAGAACTTCCACCCAGCCCTGCGCCGGAATCAGACCCGGCGGTACCTTCGGCCGCGTATATGGAGTGGCTCTACGATGCTATAATTATGGCTGCGCTCTCGCCACGGCAGGCGGCACATGAGAGCGAAGAAGCAGTATCCAGCCTCGATAGACTGGCATCGTTCTTTTGGTGGGACGAAGCGTCATCTGTTTAATTAGGATTAGTTTAATGAATGATACACTCTGTATTTGTCGCAACTTGCGGAATTGGCGCGCTATGTATATATGTGGTGCCTACGAGACATTTTTGCTCGTGTGGGTTTTTTCTTTTTTTTTTAAAAAAAGGAGGGACCTTGTATTTTTGGTATCTACCCTTGGACAGTCGGGCCGGCCACGATTCAATTGGAATGACTTCCGTGCGCCGAGAAAAAGTTTTATGCATTGTAGCTTTGGCCCTCTGCATTCTCACCCCTCATAATAATTGGCAAAACGCCAGATCCATCCCTCCCACATACTTTGGATGTTCGCCAACTTCAATTCTTAAAGGCCTCTTACTACTTTTAACGTTTGTTTTTCTCTCTATACCGATTTGCAGTCTCGGATATTCGGGTGCGTACGGCGGGTTTTGAATAAACATAATGTGGTAGATGTGCAAAAATGACAATACTGGGCATATGGGTGGCGGGAGAGAAATGATATGGGTGAGAGAAAAAGAAAATTTTGTTGCGATTGAAGAGTTTGGACTAAAGGCTATATATACAGAATATCCAAGACCTCACAGAAAGTGAACGAAAGTGCATTCGGGCAGACGTACAATAGCTTACGTGATCACCATCGCGACGTAATTGTAAGCATGGGGGTGACGTGGAAGATTGCGAAGCACCCTGGGGTTGACAAATCCAATTGTGGAGGGGAGGTGAAGCGGGGGACGGTTCAATGTTGCGGCTTTGCAGAAAAAAAAAAAAAAAAAAAAAAAAAGTTTGGTTTTTAAAATTTTTGAAGGGCGGGGGCGGTGGGCCTATTTTTACTCTAAAGAGATACACTTGGCATTTAAAAAAAGTACAATGATGCAAGGCATGAATAGAATAAACTAATAATAGTCATATAAATAACTGATCTTACCAATAATTTTCACTGGGAGTTTTTTTTTTTTTAAGAATATAAATGGGGATCGATCGATGGCTTTCCACATATATTTGAGCACAGCGAATTTTTTTTTTCTTTTTCTTTTATTCCAAATCCACACGTCGACGCGCACGTTCCTTCTATGTGTTCATGTAAAGATCCAAGAAGAAAGGCTCGATTCTTTGTCGTCTGTCCATTCTGGCTTGAGCCATCGCATGAGTTCGTAGAGCCTATCCGCTCGTGGCGGACCAATTTTTTTATTATTATTAAGGTGTCAGGTGGAGGATGAGTGGAAAAAATAAAGAATTGGTTCGTCTTCAAAAATAATAACCCAAATGGAGAGATGGCCCCTTGGTATTTCTACAATTCCTTGGTTGCACTTCTTTTTTAAAAAAGCGTTTTCCTTGCTGAAAGTTATATAGAGCGAGACATATAATTACTACAATACCTTTATACGGTTTTATAAAAACAGATCCGTCCATTCCTGCAATTGCATATCACTTTTAAAAATCCAAGTTCAGCTTACGTTAAGTAGGGTATTTTTGTTATTTGATTTTAAGGGAAAAAAAAAAAAAGTAAAAAAAGGCAAAAAGGCAAAAAGGCAAAATCCATTTCCCTAAGGAAGCGATTCAATTGCAAAAATGTTTGTTCATATTGGAATGCTATGTTGCACCTTGGACAAAAAAAAAAAAAAAAAAAAAAAAAAGGTTATAACGTGGTAAAATGTAAGCGTGAACCTTTTCTGTTTCTTCTTTTTCAAAAAAGTGCATTCGGTAAGGCTATGTACAGTTCTTGGCACGACGAAAGCTCGTTCTCTTTCAATTCATTCATTGTAACCCGCTTGTTGGTACGGGCCAACCTTACAATGTATCCGTGTCACTACCTCTTTCTTCTGAGAAAAAAAAAAAAGAAAAGAAAAAGAAAAGAAAAAAGGAGCTATGCAATAGATGTGTGATAACCACGTACCAATCGCCCTTGACATGCCCGATAGTACAGATTAACCCTTGTACTTTAGCATAACCTCGAATGTATCACTGACGGGTATATCCGGTTCCTTAACAAGGACAAAAAAAAAAAAAAAAGGAACTCGTTTTACGGTAACTCCTGGTACGCATCGTGATCGCCATAGCCTTGTTCTTGTTTTCAATAATTATAACAGTATTAGTACCCCCCTTATGTGTTCATTCATGTGTGAACGGTTCAACACACGGCGACTTGGTTTAGATCACAACTAGAGGTCAAGTACACGACGAGAGCAAGTGTGAGAAAGAAAACCACACGAACAGGAGAGGAACGAGAGGACGAGAAACCATTACCGAGAAATTATTTTGTTGTATTCTTGGACCGCTTCATCAAGTCCCGATCAAAAAAATAAAATAAAATAAAATAAAAAAGGGGGGGGGGGGGGAAAAAAAAAAAAAAAAAAAAAAAAAAAAGGGGGGGGGGGGGGAGAGAAAGAAAAAGAAACAGCAAAAACGATGAAGCTCACTTCGTAAATTCCGTACGCCCTCCAAAAAGGCGTGGGATTCTTTTTTGTCAAATACGTTCCAGAAACGGCTCAAACAAAAACGCCACGTGGGCGTTGTTGCACGATGGCACAATGGCCACGATGGGTAGATGGTAGATGGCAGGATCCTGGTTCCCTCACACATAACCTTTGGTCATGTCACAGGCCAACAGACAAAGATGCCAGAGTGCTTGTTTATAACATGGGCCAAAGAACCATGGTTAAAACACATGGCACAATATAATCATATATAGCACAGTTGATAGGGACGAGCGAACGATAAGAGATAGGATCGGGAATTTCTTTGAGAAAAGAAGAATTGTGGTCGACAGAAATGATGAGTTGACTTGACGCGTTGACGCACCAATGGATGATGGCATGTTGATGGGCGGGCCATGGAGGGCGTAATGGAGCGGCCAATGGGAGATAGCAACCGACTGTGCGACCCGTTGCTCTACGTCATGAATTAAATGCTTGCCCAGGGTCACGATAAATTCGCCGTCACATCTTTCCCCTTTCCATTTGCCTCATCCCTTCCCCTACCCCCCGCATCATGCCCACCCTAACCACCCAACGAGTAGTCGTAGCCACGTTATTCCTCCCCTATACAGTCGATTTCCATGTCAACAAGGAGAGGCCCACCAAATTCGCCAAGTCGCCTGTCGAGAAGAATCCCGCCGCCCCTGTCCCCAACCTGATCGAGACTCTCGCCGCCCAGAAGGATCCCAGCAAGCGCAACAGCACTCCCCTGGAGGACACCTTCTTTGATAATCAACCTGAGCAGCCGCACTTGACCCAGCCGCGCAGCCGCGCACGCCACGAGGAGAACAGCAAGAAACTCGCCCCGCTCAATGTCGCCCACATCACCGCCCATCTCACCCATAGGCGACGCTCGTCAGTCGACACCGCAAAGATCTTTGCCGAGGCTCCGTGGACCGTTGAGCCGTGCAGCACAGGCAACATTGGTCTTCAGAATGCTGTCAAGGCTGCGAGCCAGAAACTGGACAAGCAGGTCTGGGTTGGGACGCTCGGCATGCCTACCGACACCTTGACAGACAAGACGCGAGCAGATATCGAATTCAAGTTCATCGCGGACCACAATTGCTTCCCCGTGATTGTACCTGACGCCGAGTTCGAGGGCCATTATAACAACTATTGCAAGCAGGTATGCTAGGGGATGGCTTACATTTATAAGCATGTGAAGATCTGGGTGGCTGTGGCTTGTCGCGGTTATCTGTGGTCATCAGGGTGTCAATCTCACCGTGGTCTTTTGCGCACATAAACCAGATCCTTTGGCCGACATTTCACTACGTCGTGCCGGACGACGCGAAAAGCAAGGTCTACCAAGAAGATGCCTGGAAAAAATACAAGGCTCTGAATGAACGATTCGCGGCCACGATTGTTAAAAACTACCAGCCTGGTGATATTAGTAAGTTGGCGTGATATCGTTGATTTTGCCTATTTGCGCGTCTGATCGGATAGGATTTGTTTGTAATCTATGATTAGAAACTAATCCTCGCATTTTTTAAATATCTAATCTTTAGTCTGGATCAACGATTATCACCTCATGCTATTACCGTCGTTGCTGCGGAAATCGCTTCCCAATGCCATCATTGGGTTCTTCCTTCACATCCCTTTCCCGAGCTCCGAGCTGTTTAGATGCTTGCCGAGTAGGTTACCTCCTTTCTCAAGCCCCGGTCGGTTATGACGACATTACATTGTTTTTATACATATCTCTGACCCGGTACATTGACAGCCCGCAAAGAAATATTGGAAGGACTGCTCGGTGCGGATTTGATTGGCTTCCAGACCTATTCGTTTGCGAGGCACTTTCTCCAAACCTCCTCCCGCATCCTCAGCCTGGAAGTAACGCCTCGAGGCATCCAGATGGAGGATAACTACGTGTCTATTGGCATCTTCCCTATTGGGATTGATCTTAATCGCTTGAACGAGAAACGGTAAATACATGCCATCGGATACTGGTATGAGCTGTGACATGTGGCTTGTGGAATGCCGAAATTAACGCGTCGTGATGTCGCAATATCTTGGGTGATAGCACCGCCAAGGAAGTTGAGCAGTGGATGGAACTCCTCCGGGAGAAGTACAGCGGCAAGAAGTTGATTGTGGCTCGTGACAAGCTCGATCACGTTAAAGGCGTCCGCCAAAAGATGCTCGCCTTTGAGCAGTTCTTGATTCGGCATCCCGAGTGGCAAGGCAAGGTCTGTTAACCACTGCATTTATTTACTATTGGCGGTATTTTCGGACAAACAAGCAGTTCGTTTCTCTTCTGCATACTAAACTCTACATCATCTTGGCCCGCCTCCCAGGTTGTCCTGATTCAAGTTGCCCTATCGACGGCAGAGCAAAACGAACTCCAGGTGAAAGTCACGGACGTGGTGTCACGCGTCAACTCCAAATTCAGCAACTTGGCCTACCAGCCCATCGTCTATCTCCACCAGGATATCTCCTTCTCCCAGTACCTGGCATTACTCTCCTCCGCCGACGCGTGCCTTATTACAGCTCTCAGGGATGGCATGAACCTCACGTCTCATGAATACGTCGTGTGCCAGGAAACCAAGCACGCGCCGCTGATCTTGAGCGAGGTAAGTAGATAGAGTGAGAGGGATGGGCTTCTGTTTGATTGTTTGGTCATGATAAGGGTTTAGCGTTGAGTTTTTTTGGAATTTTTTTGTTTTTATTTTTATTCTTTACTGATGGTTGTCCCACGGTTTATTTAGTTCACTGGGACATATGGCAGCTTTGGAGCATGCATACGAATCAACCCATGGGATTATAGGGTAATGTTTTATTCTTTACAATAATGTCTTGTGTATCAAAGTATATATAATGTTAATACATGAGCCTCTTAAAATCCAACAGGAAGTTGGCGAGGCTATACACGAGGCCCTGTCAATGAACGAGGAAGAGAAGACCACACGCTGGAATGTAAGTATAAATTTCAGTCGGGGATTACTATTGGATTACCATGTACAAGATCTTTTCCATAGCGTGAGCTCACATTCCTGTTGATATGAACTTGATAGGACTTGTATAAAAACGTGACGACCAACACAGGTTAGCTTTGCTTGTATATCAGAGTAAGCTGTAAGCCTTACCTGCATCTAAAGTATGTTGACTTAATATCTTTTGGAATTTTACCCTTTTTCGTATGCACAGCACAACATTGGGCGGAGAGCTTCATATCGGAACTCGAAAAGGTGCATAGCGATATGCAGAGACGGTTCTCTATCCACATCCCCCATCTAAACTTGACCAACTACCTGTCGGACTTTAGCAAGAGTAAACAACGCCTGTATGTTTTCCATCCTCCCTATCTTCTTTCCCTCCCTCTCCTCCCATTCCATCTTCCTCCCCTCTTCTATCCTCTTCTTCTCTCCCCCCCCTCCCATTTTTTAAACTAAATATAACTTATGGATAATCACCTCTGTTGAGTTGTGCTGCCTAATGATTTCCTAATCGGCTCACTCAATCTCCTGGACCTTACCACAGCTTCTTTTTGGACTACGATGGCACCTTAGCTTCTTACGAGAAGGCTCCTGGATCTTTCAACTCGCCTCACCGCCTGCTCGATCTCTTAACAAAGTTGGCAAGCGATCCTCGGAATACAGTCTATGTTATGAGCGGTCGGACCAAGAGTAACCTGGACGATAGGCTCGGCAACATACCGAACTTGGGCCTGAGGTGTGTGATCGTCATGTTGGATTGGCTCTTGACGATGTGTAAGAAGCATCAATAATTGGGTTGCGATTGACTCAATTGTGCTTTGGTAATATAGTGCCGAGAATGGTTGCTACCTCAAAACTCCGAACGGGAAGTGGGAAAACCTTTTCGAAAATGTAGATTTGAGCTGGAAGCAGGCTGTGACAGAGGTTTGTATGCTGCCAATTTTAATTTAATACTTGAGTAACGTCTGATTAGTCAAATATCGAATCGCTAACCTCGATTTATTTGTAAAAGATTTTCGAATTTTATACAGAGAGGACACCTGGAAGTTTCATTGAAGAGAAGGATGTTTCAATTGTCTGGGTATGTTGTCGCTTAGAATTCATGTTTTTCAATCCATTTCACTTTTAAATGTTGACTTTTTTTTTTTTTTTTTCTCCTTCCTCCTTCGATACTGTATAGCACTATAGGCAAGCGGATCATCCTCAATATGGGTACGTCAAGTTGCAAAAATGATTCTATTTCTTTACAGTCATCGATATATATACTGAAAATGACTAGTGCTCCTCGATTTTACAGAGCGTGGCAAGCGGCTGAATGCTTAAATCATATTGAAGACTCGCTTGGAAGCACGTACCCGATCCACGCCATTCCGGGTAACAAGAATGTTGAAGTAAATAACGACTCTAGTCTTTACCTCCTGACTTGCATATGAGTTTTAGAAAAGTAACCGATATAATTTGACCCTCTCTTCCGCTTTCCCAAAGGTGATGCCCCGTGACATCAACAAGTCTGCAGTTGTTACACGCGTCATGTCGAACATGCAACCGGACTTCATTCTCGGGTTTGGCGACGACCGTGCGGACGAAGAGATGTTTGCCTCTATCAACAAGATCACGGACGTGCCCGCCGTCGTCACGTGCACGGTTGGCTCCAAGAGTACGGAGGCGCAATGGTTCGTGAACAGCGTGGCCAACGTGCTGCAATCACTGGATATGCTAAATGGGATGTAGTTTGCAATAAATCCGGGAAGGGGAAATGAGGTGTGGTGACACAGGCTGCACTCTGGTTCCCCTCCAGTTGCTAGTTGGTTGGAAGAACGTGACGAACTTTTCGTTAGGCAAACTATAAATTCCTTTATTCCTTTGAATATATCTGCGACGAGATCCTTTAAATATATCTGCGACGAGAGTCGAAAAATTAAACGCTAGAACAATAAACGTAAAAATATCTGAATCGCATTATTTACAATGGAAATATTCAGCATTTTAATTAGTCAAGGGACATCGATAATAAATACTACAAGCGTAAAGAGGAGTTTCTACAGTGTTTACAATTGTAGGCACTTCGCTTGATATCCGCTTGAATCAGCCACTTTTCAAGACAGGAGTTCATTGACCTTTGGCGAGTTATGTTTCGAAACGCGCGTAATGGATGTATACAGCCTCAGCTTGGCGCAATATTTATCGATTTATCGAGGGTAGATAAAATAGTCATTTGGCGGGCCGAGACGAAGATGGTGTTAGAAGGAATTACAGATCAAGGAAGGCCATCATGGAAGGATGCCTGAGTCTCGTGCAAAATTTGACCATGCGCGAAAAAAAAAAAAAAAAAAAAAAAAAAAAAAAAAAAAAAAAAAAAAAAAAAAAAAACTGAGGTTCTATTATGATGACGTTGTCGCTCTACAAATCTTTTTGAACGGGCAACGAGATTTTTAAAATAGGATTGGAACGAGAAACTTTCAATGCGCATTGGCATTGGTTGTGTGATTATCCTGGCTCTTTTTGAAAAGTCAGTGCTAAGCGCATGCATCTACACATGATTTGTATAATATTTCTGAGAAATATTTATACTAAATAATTATGTGATATTCACAGGAATGACTGATTCCCAACCCAATACAAGTTGAAGCTTTCCTTAATATTCTAAAAGAAAATACTGTTTAAAGGTATTATTAGTATAGTCCCAAGCTGATACAAAATTATACTACTCTAATAATGATAAAGACTTTCAAAAAGTTAAGACTTATATTAAGTAAAGTTTTGATAAGATTACTCCTTAAGTTTGGAAAGATTTAGTAAGAAGAATATATAATACAAAAGAAGATCTGATTTTAAAAAATAATATTACAACAGTAAGAGATATTGTTCATCTATTAATTATTAATTTTGATTCTGAGGATGAAGATAATAATAATAATGATGACAATAACAGAATATATAGATGAATTTTATAAAGATAATAATAACCAAATACATATAGATGAATACCATGAGGATGACTCTCTTGATGATAACTTGGATGATATAGACATTGATGATATAGTTAGAGATAAAGATATTAATTAGTATACTTGATTGTTTACATTTGTAATAATTTTTTTAATAAAATAAAAATCAGACTCATGAAAGGATAAACAGTCAAAAAATCCCTGTTGCGCTATGATCCAGAAACACGGGTAGTGACGCAAATTGCCAAAGATCGATGGACCCATGAAATTTTATTTAAAAGCCACGTGGATTTACCAAAGTAGCTAGAGCAGCTAAGCCACAAGCTGGCCACACGTATATCTTCCGAGATCCAACATTCCGAAAATCTAACGGAAACTATGTCGACCGTCCCTTCCGTTCCGAGTCCAACCTCACCCAAGCATCTTCTGGGTGCCACTATACTCTCGTTCCTTCTCTTCGAAAAGGGATATGCCAGGCTCTGGCGCGAGAATCCGAAAAAGCGCGCGCCGAAAACTTCTATGCAGGCGGCAGTAGGCGTTTTGCCATCGTGCGAGGAATATCGTGAATATATGCAAAGGTATTTTAGTCATTTATGACTTCCCCAAATTACACCTTTGCCGTTTTCTCACCGCTCGCCGCCCTCTCTACAGGCCGCATGCGACGATCCCTTACCAGCACTCCGAGCCTCCCAATATCACCGCTTCTGCGAAAATTTTACTGCATCCTCTCTTCTGTTTGCACCCTAAATGTCTGCCGGCCGCCGTTCGTACTAGTTTGCGTGGGTTTGTGAGCGCGTATTCGGTGATGGCCTTGCTTGGTGTGATAACAAAGGTGATTCGCTCTCGTGGGCTTAAAGGAGGTATTACGTGAGTTGAGAATCTGCGCATATCAAGATGTATACAGTAAGCTTTGAGAATATCTGTATTTAAAAATGCTTCCTTTGATCTCCATCTATTCCCAACCCAGCCTCAAGGAGATCCTTAGTCTCTTCATCAAATCGAAAACCTCCCTTTCCTTCGCCCGCTTCCTCTCCGGCTACCTCTTCCTCTACAAAATCCTTCTGCGCTCTCTAACCTTTCACCCGATCACGTCCAATAATCCGGCCCTGCCTCCCTTCCTTGCCGCCTTTCTCGCTTCCCCCGCTCTCCTTCTCGACACCTCCAGCGCACGTCGCATCTTCATCGCCCTGCACATTGCGACCAAGACCTCCCAATATGTATATCAAGCCGCCCGGGAGAATGGCTTCCTGCCACAGATGCCCTGGTGGTGGGGCAGGTGGCTACTGTTTATCTTTAGCTCCGCGCATCTGATATGGTGCTACATCAACGATCCAGAGTCATTTCCGGTATTTCCACAATCATTTCTATTACTATGTTATAGTCGTTATTGTTATTTGTGAGAGATGATTAGTCGCTCTGTCGTGAACCCGGAACGGTCTTTTTGCGAACTGGGACATTGAATGCGATTTTGCTTTTATGTATCTTCCTATTTAGGATTCTTTTAGTCGATACATTATCGCCCGTTCTTCGACCTACGTTAATCCCTGCCCAGATAGCCAGACAGTCTGGCCTCACACCTGGGAGATTGTGGAGGGTTGCCGTGAGGTTACCGGGATGGGTTTCCCGGCATTTGATCGGAAGAAGGCGATGGAACTGGACGGGGTGTTCAAGAATTTAAGACCCGTATTCGAGAAAGCGAATGTTGGTGTGTGGAGATGATGGAAAGAGGAGTTAACGCTTTTGTGGAGAGGCTAATTTTGTGTTCTTTTATGAGTTTTGGAACACGGCATCGTTCTTTTCTGATTGTATCTTGTATTTATTTATTTATTTATTTTCTTTTTGCCGTCTCGATTCCAGATCACACGCATCTCATGTGCGCGCTTCTGCACCCAAACGACGCAAACTGTTGGCACCCATTCTTTGCCTCGATTCGCAAAGAATGGCCTCTCGCCGCCAAGTTCACCAGCGTGATTGTGCTGTTCAATATAGCCATGAGGGGTCGGAGCGCGTTAAACAGGTATGCTAGGGGCAGGAGGATGGCAGATTTTGATTGAGCAGCGGCATCCGGGCTGACTGCTACACGGGTGCGCGCTTGTATTTTTCTAACGTGATCCTTCCTTGTACCATCTCTTTGATATCGCTTGGTTCAACAAAGGCCATTGCACACCATCCTACGCGCTGCCCTCTCAATCGCGCAGACTGCCACCTTCATGGCAATGTCAATTACGACTGCATGGGGGACGATTTGTGCACTCCAGCGTCTGATGCCTGGGTGGTTCCTGCCGCGGAGTCGGTTGGTATCTCCTCCATAATTAAAATGTATTTTTTTTTTGTGTGTGTGTACGTGTACGTGTACGTGTGGCATTCACGCGTGTGCCCCTCACGGTTTAAGATCTAAATTTCCGGCTCGCTTCCCCGCCCATCCAGTATCGCCATCGGCGGACTCCTTGGTGGTGCCTGGATTCTCTGTGAGCGGCCCGGGCGCCAGATGGACGTTGGGCTGTACGCCGTGCGCATGTCGATCGAGAGCTTGTGGCGCGGGCTGGAAAGGCGTGGTATTGTCCGGGGGATCAAGGGTGGCGAGACGCTCTACTTTGGCCTCGCCATGGGGTGCCTCATGGCGCTGATGAAGACGCAGAAGGACGTCATCAGCGAGGGCTATGTTAAGGCGCTAGTTAGCGGGCTGTTCGATGACTGAGTTGGGAGCGGGCTGATGGTAAAACTTGAATCTCCCTGCAATTTATTGTAAGATTCACGATACTGATAATGTTTTTCTCTTATACCAATGATACGTTCGTTGAAAGTTTTGATATCAAAAAAGTATTGCAACTCATCGTAACTTTAGCAACATCATTTTTTTCGAGGGAAAAAAAGTGAATTTGTAAAATTGGGATTGATACAAATCAATCCAACGGAATTATAATGCCGAAGATTGGTGTAAATATGTTATTCCTGCACCCTCAACCTTGGGGAGGGCTTCTCTTTGAGGATCTTCGCAGCCGCTATTATTTTGGAGCTAGCTGAATATCATCTTCACCCCCGTCTTTCTGAGGTTTCGGAGCCGGTTATCTCTGCCGGCATTGAAGTATACTATGAGAGTCTAGATTTCCGGTTTTTTTTTGCAGCACCAGTCCTCACAATTGGTATTCTTGTGATTTTTGACAGAAGACAGGTAGCCTTGTGGTTATAGTAGCATATATTGGGCTGACAATGACAACGATATGGCCAAAAAAAAAAAAAAAAAAAAAAAAAAAAAAAAAAAAAAAAAAAAAAAAAAAAAAAAAAAAAAAAAAAAAAAAAAAAAAGATTTGTTGGAGGTTGTCGTCTTTAATTTGATATTCTAATTATAACACACAATTATATTTAACGCCAGCCTGAGTATGACATGCGCACTCAGACTATAAAATATTTCATTCAATTCAACCGACAGTAACATGATTCCAAAAATCAACATTTTGAGCCGCAACGCTGAATCAATTCTTAACGATATTTAAATATTTTTATCAATTAAAATCCAGTCTGGCGATGGGATGTCGTATGTCCCGAACCGCGCCAGACTAGGAGATATAAAAATGACCCATCCGCCAATATTACATGCTTTTTGCCCTAATAAATAGAATATATGTATGTATTTACACAATGTTGGTAATATCCTCCAAAGGAGCTTGCACACTCCTTTGACTCTTTGGTCTTAATAGGAGCGGTCTCACGGTCTTCCGCTCCGCCGAATCGGCTGATGTCGACTGCGCGATGCCGACGTTCTTGGTCACGATTCTCTTCTCCAACTCGGCGATACGCATTCGACTTTCGTTCAACACCTCTGACTTGGCGACAAGCTCACCATCCAACCGATCAACTTGTGCCCTGTACCCTTCCACTGCGAGTTTCCGCGCCTCTGACTCGGCCGTCAGCTCCCGCATCAGCTCGTTGACCCGTGCAATCTTTTCGTCGAGCGCTCGCCGGTGTTCTGCTGACTCAAGGGCAAATCTTTTCTCAAAAGGCTTCAGACCTCCCGACTCTGTGGCAACATTGGCCAGAGCAGCCTTGAAAATCTCGTTCTTGACCATCTTGGCCGTGGCCACCTCCTTGAGGATGTTCGTCTCCCTGGAAGACTCGTCGACATCTTTTGTCCGAATTCCATCCTCTGACTGGATGCTAATTTTCTGTGTCAGGTCCGTTTGCAGGCCAGCCAGTGTTCCCGGCTGAGCGCCTGGTGCCGTCTGGAGGTTGCTTTGAATACCCGGCTGGACGGCGTCAGCGTCGGCCTGTCGCAGCGAAGAAGAGAGATTTTTTTTCCTCCATTCAAGTGGGGAGGCAGCTTTGGCGTCTGACGAGTTGTACATGTATGTGGGCAGTATTTAGAAGTGAAAGGTGTGTGCGATAATTGTCCGTGTGAGATTTCTTTGTTGATGAACAGTGTGGCGCAGGGAACCCTGAGTTGATCGTTCCACCAAGCAGGGCTCAGCGCGGGCAACCCCTCCGTGCAAAGCTCGTGCTACTGCCGGCAGATCCGTTTCGAAAAATGCGGTTTGTGCTGATTAATAGGAAATTGACTGTGCGGATAAGAGAATTGACTGTGCGGATGGGGAAATTAACTGTGTGGATGGGAAAAATTGACTGTGTTGGATGAGAAAGTTGTCGTGGTCGTAGTCAACGTATTGCTAGGATATGGCTTGGCGAAAGAAGGTGAGGGGGGGACTAGTATGTCTGTGCCAGGATTCAGGGAAAGGATGGTGGGAGGTGGAGGTACGAAGGGGGTTTCCGAGTTGCTTTTCAAAGGATGGGCAGCACATTGTATTGTCTGATGTCCATTATTTCTGTATTTGTATTTTTTGATACACCAAATCCATTTGTGTATATCACATGGTGATTTATGTTTTACCATTCTCGGACGCTCAAAAGGGTCAAACTTTCGAACCTTGCAAGGCCTATGATATCGTTTTTGACGGATGTTGTTTGAATTGAGATACAGATACATGTTGAATGATACATTCCAAAAGAATGTTATAGTACATACGCTGAATAAAGCGACTCTTTGATAACAAAAAGAGAGGTTATCATGGAGCGAAACGATCAAAGTTGTAATAAGCGACTACTAATTTGTACATTATGTGCATCTCTGATCATGTCAGTCGTAATTTCTCCCGCTTCCTTCGTCAAACCGCCACCAGCACCATAGCTTCCTATCCCGAGCCGCCATGCTTCTCATCCCCCTTTTCCTCTGGCTTACTAGCCCCTACCCTCTCCTGCCTTAGCACGCAAATAGGCGGATTCGATCTCGTTAACCCTTGCCTCCTTGTTGCCCCCACCTCTCCGTCAACACTGGCGCTCCTTCGCGTCCACAGTTTTCCCGCGGCTTTCCTCGCGGCGGCCTCGCGGTCGTAAAAGGCCTGCAGTTCGCGCATATTGGTCCCCGGGGTGATCAGAGGGAGCGGCGGAAGCTGCATCTCCGGAGCGGCCCCCGTGGTCGGAGAAGAAGGAGCAGAAGATGTCGGGGAGGTGGAATAGAAGCGTTCGTTCTGTTCGCGGATGAGAAGCTCGAGCGGCGGGGTGTCGCGGTAGGCTGGGAGACTGAAGGAGCGGGTGAGATCGCTGTTGGGGGTTGCGTTGGGTTCGACCATGGCTACAGAGATGATGAGTAGGGGATAAGGAAAGGAAAGAATGATGAAACTCGCATGCGGTGGTGGTATTTATGCCCCCCCCCTTTTTTTTTCTTTATCGCCAAGTGATTGTTTCAGTTACTCTATAGGAATGTGGTCGAAGATGAGTGGGCACAACGCTTGGCGCCGTTCGGGGCTTCGGGCCTTCAAATACTTCGTGACCGTGACTGGCGCGACGTCATCATACGGCCATCCCATACAGAGAACACTTCCAGACAAAGGCTTACCCAAACAACAACGCTGCTCCATGGTTTCCACAAAGGACATCATCAAAGCAATCACCGCCTACCTCAAGGATTCATCCGCTCAGAATGATGGCACGTCCATTCTCAATCTCATAGAGTCTTATGTAGACGAACAGCAGCGCGCCAATCCCGATCAGGACTCTCCCAGCACTCTCGACAAGCTCTCCGCCGAGCTTTCCACCCTCTACCAGCAAGAGCTCCAGCTCAACGGCCTCCTTGAGCTCGTCTCTGGGAAGCCCACTGTCACCCTCGTCCACGCCAAACATCTCCTCTTCCTTTGCGTTCTTCATAAGCTTATTCCTGTCCTCACCCCGGCCCGCCTCATCTCTGAATGGTGGAATCTCGCCTTCAGGCCTGTCCTCGCCTCATCACGGTATACTCACGAGATCGTGCTTGAATGCCGCCGCATCGTGTTGGATATGATTACGGGAGAGGATCAGGCGGGCATTGACTTTCGCAACACCATTGTTGAGCTGTTTCTGGACCGGAAAAACAAATTGCGGCCCAAGGCTGAAGGCGTGACAGGAGAGCGTGCGCAGTCAGAGAACGAAAAGATCTCTGCAGAATCGAGGGTGACAGCACAGCAGCAAGAAGTGGGCACAACAACCATGTACTCACACCTGCTAGAGAACGATTGGCATCGGAACCTGGGAAACATATTGCACAACCTAGGGGGCGTCAAACCCAAGGTGCGTCGACGTGCAAGCGACATTGTCTATTTTCGTTGCATCTCTCTCGCGACAGAATAACAAAACCACCATCGATGTATTTTCATTATTGACGGCAAAGCCATCTTTTGCGATCTAGGACTTCTTTATTCTACTTAATACCTACTACATCCAAAGCCAATATCGCTTGCACATTCTTTATTTGCTCAGTGAATTTATTCGGCGTAAGGTAGCGACGTCCTTTTATCTCATGGCTTATGTTTCTTAAAAAAAATTAGGGAAGCAGGTTTGAATGAACATTATATATTTTATGGACTAATTTTTACGACTATTTTCGATTTCAAGCGTACCCACATTCATGACATGCTCGAGACGCCATTGTTTGAAAATATCCTCAAATCTTTGATGGTAAGTTAGGCTGTGCCTGGAGTTCTCTACTCATTCTTTTAATGGATTAACTTGGATACGGGCTTCCCGATTACAAATATCATTATCCTTGCTTACACAGAACCTTCTCTACTCGAAATCCTTCATCTAGCTCGATAACTCTACCACACTCATTGCCGTTTCCGTCACCACTCTCATCATGCTTCTTCCTCGCATCTGCACCTCCATTCCGGATTTCCTTCCGCATCTCTTCTACATCTTCGCTCGCGCTATCTGTTGGGACCAGCTCAGGGACTGTAAGGATGCACGGCGTTTCGAAAGGGATCTTAGTGAGAAGAATGACACCGAGGTCGAGCCGGCCGAGGGGAACGGACAGCTTAAGGAGGGCAGCGTACCAAAGAGGAACTTTGTGGTCGACGGGTGGGATTGTTTGGGTGGGTAATACTGTTTAGGTGTGCACAGCATTCTCGTTTAAGGTTTTTCAAATGCACTTATTCAACACGTTGATTAATGATTACTATTTTCTGGCGCGACCGCAGACTACTCGATCTCCAAGCTTCCCACCCCACCATCCAACCCACGCACCGGCCCGCTCTTCACCTGCCTGTACGGCTTGTACCCATGCAACTTTATTGCGTTCTTACACTCACCACTCGACTACCTCGATAAGTCCGATTTCAAGCTACCCGAAGATTTTGACGCTATGACGTTTAGGAATAGGACGATGGTATGCGAGGATCGCAAAATGACAAATTTGTTGATATGAACCTGTTCCGCAATATAACACATCTATCCATCTTCCTCCGTAGCCCATTCTTAACCGCCATGTACTCCATCCTAACCTGGTTCTCATGGACGCCGCTACTGAGCTCTCAGACACCTCACGCTGGATGAAAGTAGAGCCGCCGGACGTGTTGGCCCAGTGCATGAGCCTCGACCTCACGAACGTAGCGTCTCGCGCCGCATACGATGCCGACGGGGTCGGAGGGCAAGAGTGCAAGGACATTATCAAGGATTGGACGGAGGCGGGAATGAAGGAGGTGGAGAGCGAGGACGAAGGCGAGGGCGAGGGTGGTGAGGGCGAGAGCGAAAGGGAGGCAAACGTGGAAAAGGGAGAGGAGGGGGAGAGGGACAGCGCGCGGGGAGAGGGCAAAGTGACGATGGAAGAGATTATAGCCATACATATGGCCCTCAAAAGCGGAGCGGAGATTGTGGCAGGGGATGATGCATGGGTGAGTCGGTTGAATCCTCTGGTTGACACTTGTGATTTGATACATTGATATTATGAAAAGCATTCTACATCTTAATACCACCCTTGTATAACACATAGGAATCCCGCATGACCACCGCCGTTACCACCGCTACCACTACCACTACCATTCTCCCCCATATCCCTACTGCCGCCGCCACCGATTCCGTAGCTGACCGTGATCGCGCGCTGATTGCCTCACTTGAGCGTGAGGTTCTTCTACTACGCAATGAGCTCAACTTCGAGCTGTTCCTCCGGCAGCAACACCTGCAGCATATCGGACGGCTACACGTCGAGCACGTAAAGGATATATCCAATAATGCAAATAAGGAGCAGCTGGTAGGCTTAAGAGCGAGTTATATACTCACGCTTTCTTTTTTTCTTTCTTTTTTTTTTTTTTTTTTTTTTTTTTTTTTTTTTTTTTTGTAGTAACATAAATTGCGCATGGATGGCCTATATTGTGTCTGATTTCATTATGTTCCCCACCTCACGCATTCCTCTTCCCTTCTCCGTCTTTATTGACAGTTGATGACAATCATGACGCATCGCGATTCGCTCAAGAGCTTACAGGCCAAGTACGATCAACAAGTCAAGGAGGCCGCCTGCATCAAGGAGAAACATGTCAAATGGGAGGATAGGCTTAACGAAAATCTACGCAAATACCGCGAGGAAAAGAAGGAATGGTCCTACGAGTTGGAAGGGGTTCGCGAAAAATTAGAGGAAACTAAGGTGAGTGGATATAGCCGAGGTGCGCGGTTCAATGATAAACATTAAACTGGGTTTATATTTGCATGGGTTTAGGCGACTCTCGTGGTGGTGTATGCGCAGCTGGAGGAAGCGCGGAACAGGTATGATCGTTTTTTCAGTCGCGTTGGCTACTCTGTTCTAGCGTTGGATATTCATGTTCGAGCTCCTAGATTAAAATGGCGTTGATGGTGTTTATTTGATTCAGAGTTTTCTCTCTGGAGAATGAACTGAAAATCATCCAGCCCAAGGTCGACAAGATTACCGAGTCCGAGCAGCGGGTCGACCAGCTGACCAAGTCGTTGATGGTGTGGTAAGTCGTCTATCATCAGCTTGTTAAAGGATGTAAATGAAACAGTTCGACATGAAGCTTCATGTATTATAATCATTATCTTTGCAGGCAGGACGACACAAACCGGTTCCAGGAGCAGACACGACAAATGGAGGCTCTACTGTCTCAGTGGCGCGGGATGGAGTTGAAACTCGCAGCGAGTGAGGAACAAATCATGAAGCTGTCGGGGATGCTGACGTGAGTAGTAACGGTATGCGCATAAATTACTTGATTCAGATTCGTGGTATTAACCTTTTTTTTCTTTCTTTTCTTTTCTTTTTTTTTTTTTTTTTTTTTTTTTTTTTTTTTTTTTTTTTTTTTTTTTTTTTTTTTTTTTTTTTTTTTTTTTTTTTTTTTTTTTTTTTTTTTTTTGGGTTTTTTTTTTTTTTTTTTTTTTTTTTTTTTTTTTTTTTTTTTTTTTTTTTTTTTTTTTTTTTTTTTTTTTTTTTTTTTTTTTTTTTTTTC
>RBNK01000268.1:0-30890 GCA_003990785.1 Endogone sp. FLAS-F59071 | reverse complement strand
CGATTTTAAATAAACACTTACAGTAATCGCAGTTATAATTGCGTAGATGCTATGATTGCGTAGATCTCAGGTTGTCGAGCTGCAATTCGAGCGGCTCGGGGCTCATAACCTGTTGAAATTTGATCTTTGAATGTGTGTGTTTTTGGAGTAAAGAGCGCACTGGCTAATGAAGCCAATATGTGTGTATTTATTAATGCTAAATTATGATTGGTCAATACAAACAAAGATCGTCTAAGCCACAATTGAGTGACGTATGATCGATCGTTGATGCATCGATCATTGATAGAAGAGATATAATAAGCTAATAATTACAACACTGCTGTCACTGACCTCTTTGCTATCACCGACCTCCTGGAAGTCAACAATCTCTCTGAAATCAGTAATTTCACTCCAATTTCGGAAATTACAATCCAATTCATCTATGAAGATCTTGATCTATAATTCCTTAGTAATTTCTGATGTATTATTATTATATTCAATATTATCCCTCAAGTTTTTGTATAAATACCTTCTTTATTTTCATTTAATAAATCTTTGCCTGAGCTTGAGCTCAAATACAAAGTCTAAGACTCAAACAAAACCAGTGAAGAAAGTATTTGCTTGATTTTCAAGCTAAGATATATTGAGATACATTGCTTTTGGACATTGACAGATTAACTTAATTGTTAATATACATCCAAGAACTTACCATCCTTTGCACCTGATAAGATATACATAATCTCTTTGAATTTCTAGTGTTATTCCTCTACATTTTACCTTATATACTCTTCGATCCCCTATATATATGGAACTTAGCCTAGCTACTGGTTCTTGATTGAGCCCTTTAATCTTCTGTATTTTACCGATCCCAGAGTCTCATCCTTACACTATGTCATATATGATCTTAGTAAGTCCTTATAATACTGCTTCTATATAGACTATAAACTGAAAATAGTTTCCTGATGTTATAATATTTGTTTTCTTAACTTTATAATTAATATTGTGATGGACTAAAATATATTAATGGCGAAGTACTTGGAATTGAGCAAGTGCAGAAAATATATTTCAGAGGTCTTAGCGGTTTATGTAGTAGCGTCTTTAAGAAGGATGTCGATGTAGATGTTAACTAGCAAGAATTAAGTGTGATTGATCGAATAAAGTGTATTTGTTAGAATCTCGAAACTATCCAATTGCTTACTCCTTAAGTAAGGCTTCAGTATCCCTTGGGTTGTCTGTTGTAAACTTCCTTAGCTTGTTGCAGTCTGAATTTTATTGATAATTGCGAGCAGGGTATTTATAA
The DNA here is from genome assembly GCA_003990785.1 of Endogone sp. FLAS-F59071. Classification (NCBI taxonomy): domain Eukaryota; kingdom Fungi; phylum Mucoromycota; class Endogonomycetes; order Endogonales; family Endogonaceae; genus Endogone; species Endogone sp. FLAS-F59071. Next base: position 29,611 of record RBNK01000268.1, on the reverse strand, counting down.
GAAATTACAAGGTGCTATATGGGCAGCTACCCAGGTTACCACTTGAATTTCTGATTGGCTCGGCTAAATATAAGGTACAAATTGATTAGCTAAGATATAATAAATGATATATCAGGTTATAATGTAATTGGGTATTGAAATAATATATCAGATCGAAATACTATTTTAGGTTATAGTATGATTGCAGATCTCAGCAACATTACAAGTCTCAGTAACGTTACAAGTCTCAGCAACGTTACAAGTCATGTGACTTGTGATCTCACATGATCAAATTGTATGTTGTCACAAAATGTTCCATCACATCTCCTTCCTTTCTGCAAGTTAGACTTCAAGGTACAGTTCTAACTCGGAGAAATCTCTTTGTAACTGTTTTACCTCTTCCTCTAGCTCCTTCATTTCATTCTGTATCAGTTGATTTAGTTGGTGCATACTGCACCGAAAGTGGTTCAAAGCACTAGGCTTGTGCTTGAATAGTTGATAAATCCAATCGGCCATTTTTGCAGCATAGGTGGGGAGTACTCCTTTGAGGGCTCGTTGACAGATTTCTCTATCTTTCCAGTTCCAGATATGTTCAACTTCTTCATCCCAGAGTTGTGCGATTCGGTAGTATTCCTTCCATTCATTGATTCGTGCCAAGTGTTGCCTCCTTTGAATATTGCATACAATCGATCAGGTCTTCTGTAAGGTCGATCCTTCTATCTCCTCAAGGTCTTCCAGGGGTTCTATATGTCGGTAGGCCTCGATCAGGCTGACTTGAACTTCATGGAAGTTGTTCCAGTGGGGCATGATATTTCTTGAGGTGGTTTCAGTGAACAGTATAAGGTAAGATCGTTTCTGTTGTTTTCCGTAACTGATACGTGGTTCCTTTTATACTGGTGATATAGTATGGTCCTTCCCATTTTGGGTCCAATTTTGCTGACCATAAAGACTCTACTATGTTCTAGTATAGTAAGACTTGGTCACCAATCTTTAATCTCTCGGTTTCCTTGTGTTCCTTGTTGTAATTCTTCTTTTGTTGGTCTTGTGTAATGGTAATAAATTCTCTTGCCTTGTTTCGGACATTGTGTAATTCTTGAATTTCCTTTATCACATGATGCTCGATTTGTGTTTCCCAGGAGGTATGGTTGGGTTCCAGGGTGGTCATTACTTGGTCTACCAGCTGATGAGCTTTTCTTCCGTAAGTGAGCTCAAAAGGGGTAAACTTTGTTGTCTCTTGTTTCATTGTTCATAGTGCAAATAAGGCGGAAGGTAGGTACAAGTCTCAATCTCCTCCTTGTGATTGTACTACTTTAGCAATCGTATTCTTGATAGTCTGATTCGTCCATTCGGTAAGTCCATTTCCTTGAGGGTGGTAGGCAGTAGTCTTTATCTGGTGGATTCCAAAGTATTGTGTCAATATCTACATGAATTCATTAACAAATTCAGTTCCCTGATCAGAGGTCATCTCATAAGGTATTCCATGGCGGCAGATAATATCTTCATAGATAAAAGGTGCAATATTAAGGGCATCTGCAAGGGGCAAGGCTCTTGCTTCGGGGTACTTGGTCAGGTAATCTACTGCTACCACGATATATCGATTTCCTCTAAGTGTTCTTGGTAGCAGTCCAACAATATCTATTCCAATATGTTCGAAGGGTCCTCCAGGTACAATCGGTTGTAAGGTCTCGACTTCCTTTCCTTGGTGCCTCTTCTGGCAAGTATCGCATCTTCTGATATATTCTCTAATATCTTCGTACATGTTCTTCCAATAGTATTTTTCTGATAATCATTGATATGTATTGTCTACGCCCATGTGTCCTGCCAGCTGATGGTTATGAGAGGTCTGAAGTACCATCTGCTTTTTGTATTCAGGGACCACAAGTCATATCTGTCCTCTGTGTCGTCAATAAAGTATATTATTCTTGATAAAATAGTTGAATGCCATTGTCCATATAAGCCGTTGATCGTTTTCGTTCATTGTCCTAGTAAAGGTTAGGTTACTGAGGTAATCTAAATATCTGTTATAGAGTTCAGTGTTTATTGGGTAGGTATATTCTTTTTGGTTTGGGGTGTCGGTCTCAGATAAATTGGGGTAGGCGTGAGAGGGTGTCCACATTCTGATGATTCCGTCCTTTTCTGTATTGCATCATGAAGTCATATTCCTGCAGTATGGCTAGCCATCTTGCATACATTCCTGTCAGATTCGGTTTGTTCCAAAGCCATTTGAGGGCTGAGTGGTCTGTTATTAGGGTGAACTGTTTTCCAATCAGGAAGTGGCAGAAGTGTTGTATGGCCCAAACGACTGCTATGCATTCTAGTTGAGTGGCTCCATAGGAAGGTTCTGCTCCATGGGTGGCTCGTCCTGCATAAGCAATCACATGCTCTCCGTCTTTATCATCTTGCGCCAAGATTGCTCCAAGTCCAAATGACGATGTATCTGTATACAGCTTGAATACTTTTGTGAGATCCAATCTTGCCATTACTGGTGCATGGGTAAGTGCCTCCTTGATTAGATTGAAGGCTATTTGTGCAGCCGATGTCCATTCTCATGCTCTTCCTTTTCTTTGCAATATGTGCAGGAGTGCGGCAATTTCAGAGTAACCAGGGATAAACCTTTTATAGAACTGGACCAGTCCTAGGAATCCTCGTAAGGCCATCTTATCTTGCGGGATTGGAAAGGCCTTAACAATCTCGGTTTTCTTTGGGTCTGGGCAGATTTCTCCTTCGTCGATTATAAATCCGAGATATTCGATTTTCTTCTGTCCAAAGTAGCATTTTGTCGGCTTGATCCTTAATCTGTGTTTTCTGAGTTGTTCAAATACTTCTTTCAGGATCACCATGTGTTCTGCGAAGTTTTCTGCATAAATGTTGATGTCATTGATATACACAATGTTGAAATTTGATCTTCGAATGTGTGTGTTTGGAGTAAAGAGCACATTGGCTTATGAAGCCAATATGCATGTATTTATTAATGCTAAATTATGATTGGTCGATACAAACAAAGATCGTCTAAGCTATAATTGAGTGACGTATGATCGATCATTGATGCATCGATCATTGATAGGAGAGATATAATAAGCTAGTAATTACAACACTCCCCCTGCTTGATATATCTCGATAAAATAAATAAATAAAAAAAATAAAAGAATAAAAATAAAGTATTCAACTGTACATCACAAATATCATCCATAAAGTACATTCACTGCAAATAATTATATATAAAATACTACTTGAGTGATAAGAATGACGTGATAAAGAACATAAAATTTTTAAAGAAATAATGTTAGTTACGTAAGCTCATTTTTGCGATCAACATTTCAAGTCTTGGTCGCACAAGTGGCTTGGTTTATGCATCAGCAATCATTTCATCTGTCGCTATGTAAACAATATCTATCACCTTTGATTCAACTTTCTCTCGAATAAAGTGGTACTGAATGTCGATATACTTTGATTGAGTGTGATTAATTAGATTTTTGGCAAGGGCAATTGCTGATTGGTTGTCTTCAAATAAGGTTGTTGCACGATTCGGCAAATATCCTAGCTCATCCAATAGGGTGCGTAGCCAAATGGCTTCCTTCGTCGCATGAGCTAATGCTATATATTCTGCCTCAGTTGTTGATAGGGCAACGGTTGCTTGGCGTTTGCTTGACCAGCTGATGGCTCCTCCTGATAGGTTGAAAATATATCCCGTAGTTGATCATCGTATGTTAATGTCTCCTCCCCAGTTAGCATTACTGAAACCGATCAGTCTTAGATCCTGATCGCATCCAAGGCACAGCTTATAATTGGCTGTTCCTTTAATATATCTTAATAATCGTTTGAGAGCGTGGTGATGTTCTTGCATTGGATTGGCTGAAAATTGACTGATGATGCTGACAGCAGCAGCTAGATCAGGTCTCGTCCCGATCATCAGGTACATTATGCTACCGATTATTTGTTTAAATAGACTTTGGTCTGCGGATTTTCCTCCTTCAGCTTTGAGTTGGATGGATGGATCAAGGGATGTACTGATTGGCTTGGCGTCTATCATGTTAAACCTTATAATGATTTAATTGGCGAAGTAGCTTTGATCAATTGTGATCGTGTGTGTTTTTCGATTGCGCATAACTCGAATACCTAAAAAATGTTTAATTTCGCCACAGTCTGTTATATCAAATGTGTTACTAAGTTCTGCCTTGAATTTGTTCATCATTTCCATCGAGTCAGCCAGAATTAGTAGATCATTGACATATATGGCAATAATTATCAGCGATTGATATTGATCATCTTGTCTTCTCCTTAGATAAATGCTGTGATCCAATTGTAGTCTTGTAAAATTTGATTGGCTAAGGTAGTTGTCGATCTTCTGATTCCACATATGAGGTGATTGCTTTAGTCCATACAGTGATCGATTGAGCTTACACATAGCTCTCGGTGACAGCTCCAATTGGTCGATTCCTTCAGGTACCATCATGTAGATCTCTTCATCAAGATCGCTATTCAGGAACACAGTTTTTATGTCCATTTGGTGAATTTCTAAGTTTAAGGTTGCTCCGATCGATAAAAGTGCCCTGATTGACATGAATTTCGCTACAGGAGCAAATGTTTCATTGTAATCAATTCCTTGCTGTTGTGAATATCCCTTGGCTACTAATCTCACCTTGTACCTGGCAACCGATCCATCAGTGTTGAGTTTCTTTTTAAATACCCATCTGCATCCAATCGGCTTGCGTCCCACAGGCACCTCAGGTACAATCGTCTATGTGTCATTATTCTTAAGTGATTTAAGCTCTTGATTGATCGCTTCCTCCCAAAGCTTTGCATCAGGCAGAGAAATTGCCTCCTTGTAGGTCATTAGGTCATCGGTCGATTCAATTAAATTAGCTTCTGACATCCGATCTTACTAAATTTGTAGAGCTTCAGTGTCAATCAATTGTTTGATTGGCTCCCAGGTGTTGTCGTCATCATCATAGCCTAGCCATTTAACCAGATATTCCCTTTTTTCATCAATCTTGTGTTCTCCGATGATCACTTTGATGACATATTCTCGATCTTCTGGGTTGACGATTGTTGGGGATTTTAATATAATAGATTCATCGAATGTGACGTCGCGGCTGATCTCTATCCTCCTATTGGTTGGATCCTAGAGCCTGTACACCTTCTTTTCATCGTGATAGCCAATCATTTTAAGCTTTTTGGATCGGGGCACCAGTTTCGACCTTTTTCCCTTGTGAATATGCATATACGCATCAGCCCATATGACGTGCAAGTTACTGATATCAGGCTTGTGACCATGCTATAATTCAAATGGTAAAGCACTCTCCTTATTGGCTCACATTGGCAATCGGTTGCATAAATATGTAGCACTTGCGGCAAGTTCCACCCAAAGTTCGTCAAGTATGCCAGTAGTAATTTTAACTGCCTGGATTAACTCCATCAATGTCCAGTTATATCATTCGGCTACACCATTTTGTTGCGGCATGTCCGGCGTTGTCATTTCGTGATAAATTCCATTTTTGATTAAAAATTCATACATCTCGGTGTTTACATACTCTCCTCCTCCATCTGATCAGAGAATCTTGAGTTTTCGGCCTGATTGCGTCTCGGCGAATGCCTTAAATGTCCAGAATCGATCAAATGTATTACTTTTGTTGTCAATAAAATATGTTGTGACGTAGCGAGTGGTGTCATCGATGAAAGTTAATATATATTTTGCTCCATTGACTGATGACATGGGCATCGGCCTGCACAGATCTGTGTGCACCCTTCCGATAGGCTCCATCGATCGATTTTTCGTGTGTCCGAATAGCTTGCGGTGCAACTTTGCATGTTCACACCTAGCGCATATTTTGATTTGTCTGGTTGACAGCCGCACATCTCCGAGCCCTGTAACAAATTTGTTGATTGATTGCAGAGTATTTCAGCCTGGATGGTCTAGTCAGTGATGCCATAATATATAGTCATCAATCTTAGAATTGACAATGTTTGCAATCTTGGAATCGGTGATGTTTGCTTCTAGCTCTAGCTCTGATGTCGATAAATGAAATAGGTCGCCATCGGCTTGTCCGATTTTAATTTCTTCATGATTCGTGCCGATTTTAATTACTGATCTGTCGCTCTTGAAGGTTATGTCATTTCCATTACGTGTCAATGCCCATACAGATATTAAATTTCTGACAATCTCCAGTATATATAAGATGTCCCATAATTTCAGCTCATTATCGAGCTCAATTGTCCCAACGTACGTCGCATGTAATTTCTTATTCCCTGCACATGTGACCAAGCCATCGTGCTCAGCCACCATCTCAAAAAGCTCCAATTGGTTGAATATATGTTGCATGGCGCCCGAATTGATGATAGCACCAATCGCCAGATTTGCTTCGGCTCTCGGTTTAGCCTTTTCTTTTTCTGTTTTTACCCAATCGTTGAATTTGTTGCATTGAAATATTCTGTGTTCTCCCTTACAGACGTAACATTTCCAAGGGTGTCCCCAAAAATTCCCACCTCGATTGGCTCCGCGATCGCCGCCTCAGTCGCCTCTGTCATTATGACCTCCTCGATTGTTTCCGTTATCGTTGTTATAGCCTTAGCTTCATCCGGCGCTTCCGCCTCGATTGTCATGACCGCCGCCTCAGTAGCCGCCTCGGTCGTCGCCTTGGTATCTGCCTCAGTCGCTGCCTCGGTAGCCGCCTTGGTCTGTTGCGTGGGCTTTGTCATGCCTTTGTTTATTATCCGGGTCGAACCTGATACATGCGAGTTGTAAAGCCTCCAGCATTGTCGGCATATTCTCCCGTACAAGTATTAATTCCCAGTATCTGGGGCTTAGACTCTAGAGATATTGCGGTATAGCTTCTATGTCGGTCATATCTTTGATTTGCGCCATAATCCGGTTGAATGCATCATTATAATCTTCGATTGATCCTTTTTGCTTCATTATCGCAAGCTTATCATGCATTCATAACAATTGTTCCATTGGTGTGTATTTTTGCATCATAGCCTCTTTAAGCTCATCCCACGAATCAAATTCTCCTGATGTGTTCACGTGCCTCTGTAACCACATTCTAGCATTGCCTGTAATTTTACTGATTGCTGCATTGACTTCCTCCTTTTGTACTGATAGATTGGCGCTGGTGATAAATTGCTCTACAGCATCAAAGTAATCGAACAATCTGGGTGCACCACCTGATCCATCGAATTTGTTGATCGATCTCAGGTACTCCTTTGCCAGATTGTTAAGCTTTGTTGATGTTGTTGGTGATGATGATGGTGATTGTCTTTGTGGCATGTTGCCTTCTGTAGCTGCGTTCTGATTGGTTGGCGTGCTAGGTGATGTGATTGTTTTGTCGATTTTTGCTATCAATTCGCCCATTAGGGTTGCAAGCGTGTCTAATTTATCTTCCTAATTTCTGATCATTGTAGCCATCTGTTCCTGTCAATCGAGGCTAAATGTAATATTGCTCTAATGGTTTCTATCCAATCCTTCGTCGTCATCAAGGGTTTGATATCTGTTGTCTGTTTTTGATTTAGACTGCAATCTTGTTGATCTTGTTGCTGATGATGATGATGCATATAGGTTGTCCATTTCATTGTATCGCGTCATTACGTGTTTATCGCGTTGCTTTATCACGGTGTCATTTGTCGCGTTGTTTATTGCTTTGTTTGACATGTTGTTTACAATTTTAAATAAATACTTATAGTAATCGCAGTTGTAATTGCATAGATGATTGCGTAGATCTCAGGTTGTCGAGCTGCAATTCAAGCGGCTCGGGGCTCATAACCTGTTGAAATTTGATCTTCGAATATGTATGTTTTGGAGTAAAAAGAGCGCACTGGCTAATGAAGCCAATATGTATGTATTTATTAATGCTAATTTATGATTGGTCGATACAAAACAAAGATCGTCTAAGCCACGATCGAGTGATGTAGCATCAATCGTTGATGCATTGATCATTGATAGGAGAGAGATATAATAAGCTAATAATTACAACAATAATCCTGCAAAGTCTAAATAGACTTTGCAGAAGAAGCCTTAGTCTGGGACTAAGCAATAGTTAGAGAGAGTCAAGGAACTCAAAACAAGAGAAGTTTATTTGTGACAAAGCTTATTATATTACATTCACTATATAATACACTTTCCTACCAGTTCACCACCCTTCAAAGCTGCTACCACATAACCCACTAAGACCCCTAAAAACATATTTTCTGTACCTGCTCAACTCCGAGTATTTTACCATTAATATATTTTAGTCCATTACAATTGGTGCTAACTGGCAGAAAATCAATCGATACCTCAACTGATTTGTTACCTATATTGCATAACAGAGCTTACCAACCCTTGGTGAAAGATTCTACAGCAATGAAGAAGTAAACGAATTCAAAAGCAGGCAAACTTTGAAAGACAAGCAACCTTGAGAAAAGACATTTATGAAACATTAGTTAAATAGACTTTTATCACCGAATCAGCACTTAACTGAACAGAAGAAATGAAAAATTATAACTACCTCAAAGCCAGTGCTCCCTGGTATGCACTATAGGAAATGACCATAAGAACTACCAACACCTGCCCTGGAGGAAGAATAAAAGGATCACAATTAATGATTAGACCTACAGAAAGACATTCGATATGTAGTTTGATAAGAACATACATCCTCAGATCACTGACTAGATCAGGTCTCAAACATGATAAGCCTGAATGGAGTGGAATAGACATTGCAATGAAGCAAAAGACATTGAATACTTGAACAATTGCTAGACAGACAGATAGACATACCTCATGGAAACCTTTGGAGGAAGACAAAGCAATGGATGACCATCTACTTAGGTTGACTCCTAGACAGAAGAAAAACAATTATTGAACATTTATTAATTATGAGAATCCTATAGGAATTTATTAGAAAATCTCTCTCTCGACAAATACAGCAAAAATCATATTACTTACTTAGATGAGTGACCAACTTGATCAACCTCTGGAAACTCGTTGCTCTCATCTGAATTAAATAGAATAACAGTAGAATCAAATAGAACAGCATGAACAAGAGAAGGACTCCCTGGAGTGTGCCAGCTTTGGATAGCCCTTACTGGAGTTTAAAATCCATTTGAATCAGAAGAACCTGCTGGTGAATTAGGAACTTCGCTCTTGTCCCTGATGAAGAGATTTATATAGAAATTAATAGGAATTCTCAATTCTGATGAAATTATTGAAGAAGAAGATACTTACCTGTCATCAACTTCAGGAGGTTTATTCTCCTTATCTGATAACTCTAAAGGCATAGGACTCGAGACCAGGATGCTCAAATTCAAGACTTAACCATCAACCCTAAAAGAATCTGAATATCTTTCAGAAGTTGCCGAATTTTGAGACAATTCTAATTACATAAAGAAAACATAGAAGAAGTAAACCATCAGTAAATGAAAATACTTTAGGAAGATCCCCACCTACTGTACCTACTAGGATATAGTGTTGCATCTGCATTAAAGCCCTCATCAACTGGGAGCAGCTGAGTTGCTACACCATTATCATCATCGTTATCGTCAAAATCAAGACTCACCACAATAGCTACTTCGACCTCTTCTTCCTTCTCTTCTTCATGTTTGAAATCCATAAAAAGACTCGCCACAGGACTAGGAGTCAAGTCTGGTTCATAATACCAGGCTGCTTCATCCCAAAAACCTAGAGAAGTCTCATGGATAATCTTATCATCATCATCCCTATGACACTTGCCAAGGACAGAAGGACTCGAAGGAGGAGTCTCACGAATGACCTTGCCATCACCCTCATGAAGGACAGAAGGAAATGGATATCGTTGGTACTGTGAAGTTATAATGGAAGTATATGGGAAAGGAGTAGTGTATGAATTAGAAGACTTTTTGGAGATCTTGCAAGAAAGACAGAGATGTCAGGACCCCACTCTTATACCCAACAGAATCATATGCAAGAACAACCCAGTATCTCATAACCCAGAATAGTCCACCTCTGACCACCCAGACCCAAATCTCAGCACAACTCCAAAGACTTACCCAGGCTAGAAAGAGATACCTCATTGCTAACCCAAGCAAGCAGACAACCCTTGTCAAAGAGAACAGATGAATTCAGACAATAAAAGCAAGACACATGACAAGATCCAGCCAAGAAATGAATCACCGAAAGAAAGCAAGTTACTAAGCTCAGAAACAGAATCATATGCGAATCCCACGCCCCTGACACCTTATGGCAGGATTCAGCAAGACTGATAACCATAGCATTCAGACAGCCTAACATGCGAACACACATATGCATATGCACACACCCACCCAAATTACTCACCTCGTCCTGCCAATAACCCTAGCGAACGACCGACGAATCAGTTCAGATTGTCAGTGTCAAATATGCTCTTCACGAATGAAGCCAGGACACCTGACCAAGGACCTGATCCGCACCTGAATGACCAAATGACCGAATGACCTGAGAGTTAGAATGGAGAAAAATAGACTCGATGAATCAGCTCGTGCCCAAAAAACAAGCTTCGTAGATAAACAAAACAAATCATGCAAAGAATGCACCACAACCACTGTATATGGTAAAATCTTGAGTTATATACTGAAATCAGCAGAATAACTCACACGCATACCACGCAGAGAGATTCTTGAGAATTCTAGCAAGATCTTTGCAATGAAAAACGAAAGAAAGTCAGAATGATCAAAACAAGCAAGACGAGTGCTACAAATCCAGAATGATTGCATACCTTAGACAGATACCCATACAGACAGACAAATCAATGTGGAGAATAACATGAGGAAGATTTAGGAGATTTTGAAAAAGAATAGCAAGCACAGTCTTCAGTTATATATTTCTTTTTTAAAAAAATATTTTGACACCCTTAGAGTCTATTTTATTCAGTCATTACAGTTATATCAGTTATTTTATTCATTGAACAATTATTATTATTTTCTTATTATTTATTTCGATCGATCCCTATTCTATTATTATTGTATCAAACAATAATGCTCCTGATTGATTTTACCCCCTTTTTATTATTATTGCAATGCACTCGATCAATTTTCATTTTCTCTGACATATTTCTTTCCTTTTTCCTCTGATGTATTTCATTTATCATCTTAGTAACTTATTCCCTTTTATTTAGATCAGATGTTATTATTTTATTTGGTGATCTTTGATAAACACTTATTTTATTTATTTAGTATTTTCTTATATTTTGGATGACTGACAGATTTAACTAAAGACCCAGTAACTATGCTACAATTGCATGCACACAATTTCGGAGACTTGTGCTTCCTTCATTGCTTTTTCCATGTCCTTCTTTAGGCTGTATTTGTTGGGCATGATAAATTTTGACTTTGCTTTGGTGGACCAGAGAGGGGAGAATAGAACCATTGAGTCTCCTAAGCCAAATTGTACTTTCTTTTATAGCTTATACATAGTATGGTCCTTCCCACTTCGGTTGTAATTTAGCTGACCATGATGATTCTACTATGTTTCGGTATATGAGGACTTGATCTCCGATATGCAAGAGGTTTGCATTTACCTTCTTGTTTTGGTTCATCTGTTATCTCTCTTGTGCCTTGTCGATAAACACGGATGCCTTTTTTCGGATTAATTGTAACCTGCTAATATCTCGTGCAACATAAGCCCACAGACGATCGTTATATATTCCATTATCTTTTTCAGGGTAGTGGAATTCTCAGTTTGGTAGTCTCCTATATACAAGCTCGAAGGGGCTGAACTTTGTTGATGCTTAGTGAATAGTTCGAACCGCAAAAAGAGTACTATCAAGATAATGGTCCCATGTTGCTTCTTGATCGATAATCTTTGCCAAGATATTCTTGACCATCTGGTTGGTGCATTCAGTTTGACCATTTCCCTATAGGTGGTACGACATCATTCGGATATGTTTGATATAGTAAGTCCACTCGAGTTCCCTAATTAATTCATTCAGAAACTCCATGCCTCAGTCACTGGTTATTTCCTTTGATACTCCATGTCAGCAAATAATGTCGGTATGTAAGAATTTGGCTATGGTCTGTGCGTCTGTGTCTTCGACTGCTATCGCCTCCAGATACTTTGTGAAGAAATCTACTGCTAAAATAATATATCTTTTTCCTATTAATGTTACTGGCATAGGTCCTATGACGTCTATCCCAATGTACAAAAATGGCTCAGCCTTGATGGTTGCAGAGGTGGCTTGGGGCATGTCTTTTGCTCTTGCTCATTTCTAGCATATATCACAATTTCATACAAAGTTAGTTACGTCGTCTTGCATTCCAGGCCACCACGCTAAATTTCTAAGCCGGTATAAAGTATTGTTCTAGCCTACGTGTCCAGATAACAGATGATTGTGTACTAATAATAGAATGTTTAATACGTCCTTCTCCTGAATTACTGGAATAATGCATCCCTCCTTTTTATGATATAATAAATTATTCTGAATTTCATATTGTCTGCTGGTGGTTAATAAAATGTTCTTCGTCCAATCCTCCATATCTTCTCTAATCTCTCTCCTTATCAACCAAATCACCAAATTGTAGTACAGTGTTGCATTCATTGCTGCACCCCACCTTGGGCATCCAATAATGGCATTTTGCTAAGTGCGTCGGCATTTTGATTTGTCTTTCCTTTTCTAAATTTCACTATGAAGTCATATTCTTGAAGCATCATGATCCATCATATATACATTCTACTTGGATTGGGTCTGTTGAACAACCATTTAAGTGCCGAATGGTCCATGATAACTTCGAAGTGTCATTCGATAAGGTAATATCTAAACCACTTGACTGCCCATACGACTGCAAGACACTCCAATTTGGTTGATTTGTAATTCTTCTCAGCACCGCATGTTCCTTTGCTTGCATAGCAAATTACTCATTCTAGGCCTTTGGTGTCATCTTGTGAAAGTATTGCTTCTACTCCTATTACACTTGCATCGGTATAAAGCTTAAAAAGCTTCGTTCAATTTAGTTTCGCTAGTACAGGTGTGGTTGCTAGAGCCTTCTTTAATGCGTTGAGCACTTCTTGTTTAAGTTTACTTTATTCTTCATCAATTTCCATCCAATTGTAGCTTTTCATAAAAGTTACATACAGAGGTTTGGCTAAGCTTGCAAAATTGTGTATGTATCGTTGGTAGTATGAGGCTAGTCCCAGAAAGGCACACATCTCTGTTCGGTTTGCAGGTCATTTTGAATTTGGTGATGGCCTCCACTTTGGCTGGATCAGTTTGGATTCCTTCTTTGTCAATAATGTGCCCGAGCATCGTAACTTTTTCCACAGCGAATGTATACTTCTTTGGTTTTAAATAAAGACCTTCAGCTCTTATTCGGTTGAATACTTCACGTAGTGCCTTGATGTGGTCCAGGAATGTTACCGTAAATATTATAATATTGTCAATATATACCAATAATGTTTTTCCAATAAGATCTCTGAATATTTTAGTCATCATTTTCTGGAAGCTTGCTGGAGCATTCTTGAGTCCAAATGGCATTTGTAGATATTTCCAATGGCCTTGTGGGGTTACGAAAGAAGCTATTTCCTGCGATTCTTCATCAAGTTCCATTTGATAATATCCACTAGTCATATCGAGGGTTGTGTAGAGGCTTGTATGAATTGGTATTTTTGAGAAGATATCGTCGATTCTTGGTATTGGAAAGGTGTCTCCTTTGGTGATATCATTTAGCTTCCTAAAGTCAGTATACATTCTTGGAGCAAAGGTTCTAGCTTCTAATCCTTTCTTGGGTGCGATAACATTCGAAAATCCCCATGGGCTGTCTATTTCGGTGGCCATTCCTCCTTTGACCATATCGTCGATTTCTTTTTGTTGCTATTCAATATATACTGGTAGTGTTCGGTACAGTACACATTTGATCAGGGGGTGCTCTTGGACATTAATATGATAAAAATGCTTTGGTGGTTTCAGATTGATCTCCTCAAAGGTTGTTGCGAATATGTCAGAGTACTCATTGATAAGTTCTTGTAACTCCTTCTTTTCTTTTTTGCCAAGCTGTTTTCCAAAGGTATATACCTTCTTATTCGCTGTCTTGGATGCATGCTTGAGTTCCATTATAACTTTTACAATATTCATTCCGGTAGATCTGAACCCTTTATCTCCTCTAGTCATTTCTTTGAGGTCAGTTACTTCCACAGCCTTGCCTGTCCAGATGGGTATGATTATTAGCTGTGCAATTCGATCTTCTCCATAGAGTTTAGCTATGTTAAATCGATGTCGGTTGACAACTACGATCTTGATTTCGCCCATGTAATCTGCATCAATGACTCCTGCATCAATCGTAATCCCGGCGACTGCTAGGGAACTTCTTGGTTTGATTTGACCATAATGTCCTTGAGGTATTTTCGCAGTGATTCCTGTTCCAACTATGTATGATTCTCCTGGTTGCAATTCGATATCTTTGACGGTAGAGAGATTAAATCCAGTAGCTTGTTCACTTTTTTATTCCAAGAGCTTGGCCTTCTGGTTGGTTTGCATGATCTGTATCATGAAGAATTCCTTTTGCTTGTCCTCATTATCACTTTCTATTATTTGCAGGTGAACTCCTCTCTCCAAGTTGACAGGTATTTTGTAATGTCATCCTTTTCAGGTGATTCGCATTTTGCATGCACCAAGGTCAATTACTGCTTGTACTTTCTTTAACCAGTTATTTCCGATGACAAGGTCATAGGATGTAGTGTCAACTACCATTGCCGATACTGGGATGATAAGTTTACCAAAGCAGATTGGTAATTTGTATACTTTGCCAAGCGGTGTTGCAACATATCTGTCAGCTACTATAATTGTCATAGTTGTGGCCTCTTTGATTTGCCATTCAAGTCAGTCGAGCATTGTCTTGCTGATAATGCATCCTCCAGCACCTGTATTGATAATGCATGGCATCGTAATTTCCTCAATCTGATATTGTGAATATGCTGATGAGTTTTGCGGTTCATCATCCTCCAATTGTTGCATTGTATTGATCTCCACTACTTCATACCTGGGTTGTGCATCACTTATCCCTTTTTGGATTTGCTGCCAGAAGGTTGGAAATTCAGTGAGTTGTTCTATTTTGACCAGTATAGTTATATCCTCTATTTCTTTCCATACATCTAGACCATATTTCTTGGATTTTCGCAGTTTGCATTCCTTGTTTCCTTCACTCGCAGGTGTCTCAGACATTGGCATGTCTTCTCGGATAATTCGGTTTACTTCTTCTTTGAAGAGCTCATCTTGTTCGTTACTGTCGAATTTTCGCTCTTATGCTCGTTGTACTACTTGTGGAGTTTTCATCGTATAGGAAGATCCTGCCTTTTTGGGACATCTGGGTTTTCGTTTTTCTTGCATAGCCGGAAATGCTTCCACCTGGCTGTACTTATCTTCACTGTCAAAATCTTCTTCTTCAAAGGTGACAATGTTTATCTGGGTTCATCCTTAGGTTCTTGCTTAGGTAATTCTGCTTGTTTCCATCATACATCTTGAAGCATAGTGCCCTTTTTTTCTACATCTCTTACATACTCTTGTGTCGGGTTAAGTGCAGTCCCTTGATGTATGCCCATCTTAGTTACACCTAAAGCACCTTAAGTTGCTAATCAGATATGCATTTGATCCTGTCGCAGGGGTTGGGTTTGCTATAAATCATTGAACTGGTCACTGTGCATCGATCTGTTTTTTTAGGTCTGATATATATGCAGTCATCTTGCTTATTTGTTTAATGAGATCATCCATAGCTGGATTCTTTCATGAAGCTGCTCCCTAGTTGACTATCGCTGGTGCAATGGTGGGTACAATAACTGGTATGGTATGGGTTTCTTGAAGATTTCCTGGTAAAATCTATTGCATTATATCTTGACCTGGGTTTCGTGCGGCCCAATATCTCTGTGCATAATCCACTTTTTGTGTATGATTTAGTCCAACCAGGCTGAAGCATACTTGGAGGGCGATTTCTCGATGAAGTCCGTTCATGAAAGACTGCTCTATGATGAGGTCTTGGTTGGCTGCCAGATATCCCGCGAGGTCTACCATATGTCATATCTTTGTGTGAAAGGTGAGAGGGCTTTCATTTATTCCTTGATACATTGATACTAGTTGATCCTTCATGCTTTGCTATATGTCGGTAGTATGGTAGGTTTCTCTTAATCATGCAATAGCATTGGTAAAGGTTACTAGGGTATCGGCTTCTGCATTTGCCCCCCCTGCTCCTCTATTAAATCCTCCATTTGCTGCCATAGTGGCTATTGCAGCATCATATGCAATCTTGGTAGGTCCTCGTAAAACTGCTTCTAAAATGTTTACTTTTGCAACATTGTTGAACTGTTGAATTGCATTGTAGATCTGCAAATCTTCGATGAACTTGATTACTAATTCGGCTGATATGTAACCAGTGAAGGTCAGTAGTCTTTCTGTCATTTCGTATGTATTGTTTTCTGGTTCATCATCTGTTTCATTGTTTGTTTTGTCATCAGATGATTCATAAAATAATGCCTGTAGGTCATCACCAAAATCGATAGCTGATTTGTTGTCTGATGATAACCCATTGTATACTGTAAGGGAGGCAATAGATTCTCTTGTTTTACTATAATCGCCATCCGAAGGATTAGGTGTAATGAATTCTTCTTCCTCGGAGCCGGAGCTATTTGGTAATCTTCTTCATATAAAAAGCGGGGGTGTCCTTTGGTGATCCGTTTTGAATAATGCTGTCTTCCACTATAGGTGTGCTGTCATTACTTAAAGGGGGTAGTTCGGTCCTACTTGAATGAGGATGTGAGAGTTGGTCTTGCAATAACTCTCCTGCCAGTTGGCACCAAGATGTGATAAATGTACTTAATAACTGGTTGTTCGTTCATTCGTATATACCAAGTAAGAATGCTCAGAATTATGGATGCGATATCTCCCTTTGTGTATCCTTACTACAGCTTCGTATTGTACTCTTCAGGCTTTACTATAACTGATATTGAGATATTCCAAGACTTTGTGCAAACTGATTTATTTAGATAGAAATAGAGGGGGTATTTATACAAATTGAAAGACTAAAAGACTTTGCTATGAAAATACAATCCAATTGTTGCAAAGTGACTCTTTTACTGAAATAAAAGGCGTTATACTGAAATAAAGGCGTTATGCTGAAATAAAAGGCATCATGCTGAAATAAAAGGAAGGGGACAAAGTGTTACAATAACTTTCTTAATCAAGCATAGTATAAAATTCATGAAAATCAGTCAAGTTGGGGGTTGGCTATCACATTATATATTACTAGGATATAGTAAGAATATCATTAGAAATAAGATTATAATAAGTTCTTAAAAATTAAGTAAGTTGTATATTAACTATTATAATATATCAGAAAAATGATTAATTAATCTATGAACTATTTTACTAAGAGCTGTAAACTATTTTACTAAGAGCTATAAACAAAATAGCTATAGATACAGATGCTAGTTATAGACTATAAACTATTATTGGCGAATAGCTATAAACTATCTTAGAACTCTACTAGAACAATATTGTAAACCTCAAACATCTCTAGAACAATATTGCAAACTATAAACTAGCTAGAACAGCCTGTAAATAGCTTACAAACAACCTATGAGTATAGATGCTAGTCATAGACTATAAACTGAAAATAGTTTCCTGATGTATTAAATAATAATATAACTCTACTTTTAATAAATATTGTAAGAATGAGTAAGGATCATAAGTGTATAAACAAATATAAAAATGTAGGTTCTCTACTAGCTCGTTATAATAAATAATAAAAAAAGTAGATATTGAATAAGATGATAAAGATAAGAGTACTGCTGATCTATGATATTTAGATTATTTTGGAGCCATTCTGAGGTTTTTATACATAATTAATGAGAAGACAACAATTTCAACTACTTTTTATTGAAGCAAAATATCAAGCTATTTATATAGAATAATATTACAAAACAGTAGAATAAATAGCTAGACATAAAGTATAAATATTATTATAGAGAATAAAAGAAAAGAAAAGGAGTAGAGGATTTAAGCTCAAATATCTAAAAATATAAGGGTTAGGATAGAAAACAACATCTAGAGAGCTGTATAATCTAAGAAGTGTTTTATTCATATATTACTGATATATATAGTATATTGCCAAGGCTCAGTGAAGTTATATGTTCTATAATGAAAGACTAAAGTTCTACAAATTTGTTGCCACACTAGCTACTGTATCAGGAAACTATTTTCAGTTTATAGTCTATAACTAGCATCTGTACTTATAGGCTGTTCATAGGCTGTTCACAGGCTGTTCTAGCCAGTTTATGGTTCGCAATATTGTTCTAGTGGAGTTCTAGAGTAATTCATAGCTGTTTGCAGCTGTTCACTAATAATAGTTTATAGTGTGATGATCGATGTGCGAATTTCTTGATTTTTGAGAACATTCTATAACCTTTTAATGACGATTCCTGATCCTATCTATCATTGATTATCACTCAGATCATCTCTAAGTTATCTTTTGTCAGATTGTCCAGTAATTCGCAATGATCAGATAGTATTTTTATAGTGAAGCCATTTTTTTTTTAGTCTTTTAAATTTGTATAAATACCCCCTCTATCTCTATCTGAATAAATCAATTTGCACAGAGTCTCAGAATATCTCAATATCAGTTATAGTAAAGCCTGAAGAGCATAGCACAAAGCTGTAGTAAGGATATGTAAAGGAAGATATCATATCTAATACTCTGAGCATTCTCAATGAATAAATAAACAACTGGTTTTTAGTATATTTGTCACATCTTGGTGCTGACTGGCAGGAGAGTTATTGTAAGACTGACTCTTA
Source organism: Endogone sp. FLAS-F59071 (assembly GCA_003990785.1). Taxonomy (NCBI): domain Eukaryota; kingdom Fungi; phylum Mucoromycota; class Endogonomycetes; order Endogonales; family Endogonaceae; genus Endogone; species Endogone sp. FLAS-F59071. The sequence continues at coordinate 10,880 of RBNK01000268.1, read as the reverse complement.
TGTCCTCATTCAAGCAGGACCGAACTGTCCTCATTTAAGCAGGACCAAACTGTTATGACCAAACTGTTATTACCACGAACTTATTAAATTGATACTCTGCACGAAATAAAATGAAACAACCCAATGCTACAAACAGACTACCTCGAAAAGTACAACTGGTATGTGCTATAGGAAAATGCTACTAGAAGACTTCAAGGCATGCATTGACTGATGCAGGTTCAAATCACTGGTACAACTAGGTTCCACCCAAGATAAGATCTATATGAAATGAATAGGAGAAATGAATTACTGAAAGGGCATCACTGATGGCCATGCCAGTAAGCCGAAGGGCTGAATAATTGCCAAATAAGCTGAACTAAATAAGACATATTGAATGAGTTAAACTGAACTGACCGAATAGCCAAAGTGAACAAAGCCGAAATGAATGAAACTGAAGTGAACTGATTGAACAGACCAAATCAAACAAACTGAAGGAGAAATGGAGAAATCAAACAAGAAATAGATAAATTATAACTACCCTAAAGCCAGTGCACCCTGGTATATGCTATAGGAAATAACTAGAAGGACCACTGGCATTTGCCCTAGAGGAAGAATAAAATGATCACAGCAACTCAGAGAAGAAATAAATTGTTGACTGAAGAAATCTTTATTGCCGAATCAACTCTTAATCAATATATGGAAGCAAAGCTATCTAATCAATCAACTGACCTGATCGACCTCTGGAAATTCTTCTTCCTCGTCGATATTAGATAGAATTGTAGGAGAAAAATAATCAAAAGAATCAATATCAGAATCAGAATCAGACTCTGAAGCTGGCTCAGGACTTCTCTTATCATCAACCTTAGTATTAGAGCATCTCTCAGAAGTTGTTAAATCTGTAAACAATTTATAAAATATAGTAAAAATATAGAATAAGAAAATTGTTAGTAAATGAAAATACTTCAGGAAGATCCCACAGACTATAGTACTTACCTTGGATAAAATATTGCATTGCATCAATATCAAAGCCCTTGTCAAGCAGCTGAGTTACTACTCCATTATTGTTGGAATACTGGCTAAAAGCCTTAGCCACAGGAAACCCCTACCACCGACTAGAACTATATTCTTCATCATTGTTATCATTTTCGATAGCACTAATGACTAAGATGTTAAACTGATCTGCATCCACATCTACATCCACATCTAAAGGACTCAGTATTGGACTACTAAAGATTGAAGAATTGATATAATGTACAGAAGGAGCTGAAGGTACTAGAAATTCAAAATATATAGCAAAATCATAGGAAAAGAAATCAGTAATGATCAAAGATACTTCCAGTTGATCAGACAGATATCTCGCGCCTTGAATTATTTACTTACCAGTCCATTAACACTTGGGAGAATACTCATCATTACTATTAGAATCTGCCATATCCTGAGACCACTTGCCCAAGACACTAGAGCTTGTTGGAAGCCACTTGCTATTGTCATTGACATCCTCAGAATCTGCTGTGTCCCTAAACCACTAACTCAAAGGAGTCTTATGGACAACCTCATCGTTGTCATCCTGATGATACTTGCCAAGGATAGAAGGACTCGAAGGAGGACTTAACTCAACGAAATTATCAATAGTAACTGGATATCATTGGTACTGTGAAGTTATAGTAAAAGTATATAAAAAAGGAGTAGAGTGTGATTTAGAAGACTTTTTAATCTTGCAAGGAAGACAGAAGTAGCAGACAACCCATTCTTATAACTGTGCGAATGACCTAGAATAGTCTACCACCCAAGACCTACCCCAAATCTCAGCACAACTCTAAAAACTTACCCAGGCTAAAGATCTCATTCTGGACACCTCATTGCTGACCCAAGCAAGCAGACAACCCTAGTTGAAGAGAATAGACAAATTTGGACAACAAGAGAGCAAAACACATGACGAGATGCCCAAAACGACAAGACCAGCCAAGAAACCAATCGCAAGTCACCAAGAATGGAATCACATACAAATCCCACACCCCTCATGACCAACGACACTTCATAGCAAGATTCAGTCTAACCAACATTCAGTCTAACTGACATTCAGTCTGACTGACATTCAGTCTGACTGATATTCAGTCTAACCAACATTCAGTCTGACCAACATTCAGTCTGACTGATATGCAGTATTCAGACAGCCTGACATGCATGCACATACATACATGTACACCCAAATCACTCACCTTATTGTCAACAGTTATAGCTTGCCAATAACCCTAGCTTGAATGACCTAGCTCGAAGCCAAGATATTTAACCGAGGACTTGATCCATGAATAACCTGAGAGTTAGAATAGAGAAAAATAGACTTGATGAATTAGCTCGCACCTGAATGTTAGAATCACCCAACCCTGGCATAAACAAAATGAATCATAGTACTCGAATTATGCAAGGAATAAAGGAATGCACCGTGACCCCCGCATATGGTAAAATCTAAAGCTACTTACTGAAATCAGTAGAATGACTCACATGCATACCATACAGAGAGATTCTTAGGGATTCTAGTGAAATCTGCGATAAAAAACGAAAAACGAAAAATGAAAGAAGTCAGAATGACCAAAAGTTGAGTGCCACGAATTTAGAACGACTGCATACCAGACATATAGATGTACCCAGATGAATCAGTATAGAGGGCAATGATATGTAGGAAAAAGAGAAAGAAAAAGTGAGTCCAGATCTTCAGTTATATATTTTTTTTTTATATTTCATTGACACCCCTTAAAGTCTATTTTATTCAGTTATTTATTCATTGAACAATTAATTTATTTATTATTTTTGATCGATTTCACCCTTTTTTCAAATTGAACAATAATACACTCGATTGATTTTCATTTGACATACATTTTATTTATTATCTCAGTAACTTATTTCCTTTTATTCAGATCAGATATTATTATTTTTTTTGGCAATCTTTGATGGACACTTATTTTGCATTTTGGATATTGTTTGACTATTTTATTTTTATTTGATATATTATTTTATTATACCTCTTATTTTACTATTTTATTTTTATATCTTACATTTTCCAAGAGTTGTTTGTTTATAGAAATATGATGAGCCACTTCTTTATTTAGTAATATCCTTATCAAGAATAGTATTTTCTTATTTTTATATTTTCAGATAACTTGGATATAATGTTATGCTCACTACAGTACCCTACTTGCAATTAGAGCTTATTTTATTAGCTTCTCTTATATAGCTAATTCACATCACTGCTAACTTAGAGAGTCTCGAGGACAAGACATTCCTAGTTGAGCCTCCAGATGTGATGATCGATACATGAATTCCTTGATTTTCAAGAATGTTCTGTGATCTTCTGGTGATGATTCCTGATCCTATCTATTATTGATTATCACTCAGATCATCTCTAAGTCATCTTTTATCAGATTGTTTAGTAATTCACAATGATTAGATAGTATTTTTGTAGTGAAGCCATTTTTTTTTAGTTTTTTAAATTTGTATAAATACCCCCTCTATCTCTATCTGAATAAATCAGTTTGCACAGAGTCTCAGAATATCTCAATATCAGTTATAGTAAAGCCTGAAGAGCATAGTATGAAGCTGTAATAAGGATATGCAAAGGGAGATATCACATCTGATACTCTGAGCATTCTTAATGAATGAACAAATGACTAGTTTTTAGTACATTTGTCACAATAGTCTATAACTAGTATCTATATTCATAGCTATTTTGTTTATAGCTCTTAGTAAAATAGTTTGCAGCTCTTAGTAAAATAGTTTGTGGATTAATTAACTATTTTTTTAATATGGTTCCTGATTGAGCCTATAAAATCTACTGTACTTAGCTGATCTCAGAGTCTCATCCTTACAATATATATTCAAAAATAGGTAATATATTAAATAAAATAAAGATATTAAGTATTATGATTTTCTTTCTTTAATTAATTAATTAATCATTAATTAATAAGATTTGAATTTGAAATTAAATTTTAATAATTAAAATATTTTACAGATAAATAATTATTATGACATTATTAACTATTAGGTATACCGATTAATTAATTACATTAAATTCATATAGATTTGGCTTAATTGGAGTTCTGAATTAGCTGCGCAGTCATAATAAATTAGCAATTACTTTTTGGGAAATGCCGATATACCGATATAAACGATGAAAAAAAATTAAAATTAAAGGTGCCGGATCGGGATTTCCGTGTATAATGATTTCACCTTAGCAAGGAGATTTGCGTGAGCAATATTTGTTATCCTCGCTCGAAACCACAAAATGGAATGAAAAGACATACCCGTCTTCAGCATCTATTTTTTTTTTTTTTTTTTTTTTTTTTTTTTTTTTTTTTTTTTTTTTTTTTTTTTTTTTTTTTTTTTTTTTTTTTTTTTTTTTTTTTTTTTTTTTTATAATTATATTATCCTGACATTCTCTTTTGGTCAATTCCGTTTTTATCGGTAGCACACCGCGGATTTTCGGTGTTGAAAACCTTCATGAATTGGATATTTCTCCATCCAATTGTGTAGCCAAGATACTCACTTATATTTGCTTACCTTTCCGTTTTGATAATGAAATGGTGCGTTCAATATCCTTTTTGTTTTTATTGCCAATTTATTTTCAATTTGTAGTTCTGACGATCAAACATAAATTTATTCCAAAGATATCCAGCTGCGCATGTAGATATGGGCTTTTGCGGAGGATGGCCCGTCTCCTTACCTCCTCGTCGTGTTGGTTATGGCATTACGAGCAATGCGTCATGATGTCCTTACAAACGAAACGCGTGATTTGTGTAGATTACATCGTCCAAGGGCATTTGATTCCGCACTCCTCGACCAGCTGTTCCACCTTGCACAGCAACAACCCAATCATCCTCAAAAGCAATCACACCCGCCCAGTTACGTACCTCATTCGTCGATAATTTTACTAGCGTGATCAATTCGTAAATAACAAGGAACAAGTGACGAGGGATCATGAGGACAGCCGAAGCGCACGGCCGGGGCGGCGATATTTTCGGCTGGCTGTGTTCGAGTGACATAATATAAATCCTGTTTCTGGAGGAATTAATCAGATCACGTTTCGGATAAGGTGTACGCACTCCTTTCGCGACTCCCAAGGGCTTAGCTTGTCTTTTCCTCTTTTTCCACAAAAACTTCAAATCGCACATCAACCCCCGTCTCCCTCCTCAAACCGCGAAACTATGGAGCAGAACAGTAGCGTCATTGACGATTTCGTCATCCTCGATAAGCAAGAGGCCCAGGAGCTGAGGCTGGAGGCCGATGGCGCCCTGCAGCTTGATGAGGTCTTCCCCAATGGAACCGAGGATGCTGTAAAGAAGGATGGTGAGCAGGGTGAGCAGGGTGAGCAGGGCGAGCGGGGTGAGCAGTGCGAGCAGGGTGAACAGGGCGAGCAGGGTAAGCAGGGCGAGCAGGGGGCCAAGCAGCAGGAAGATAAGGGCGAGAAGGAAGAAGTACAGCAACAGGAGGAGGAAGAGGAGGAAGAAGAAGAAGCACCGCGGGTGGACCTGTCCAAGATGTCGCTGTATTCAGTGGACGAGCTGCGTGAGATGATCAACCGCCTGCGCGCCGAGGCCGCGGAACTGGAGGAGAAGAGCGAAATCGTAAAGAAAAATATCGATATTGTCGAGCAGAAACGTTTGAAGGCTGAACGGAGAAAAACTTTGAAGCTCACGTCCGACAGCGAGGACGAAGGGTCGGGTTTCGAGTAAACGCGCGCATTCGGAGGTGGAATGTGGATACGGTGGTGCGAAGGCGTTTGGATATGTATATAATTATTGAGTCGGCAAGGGTGCCGACGAGCTGTTGTCGGACGTTTTTATGACATTTCATAGAAACTGATGGGTGCATTGGTCGAAAGTGCCCCCATTAATTTTATTTTTGGTTCGTCTTTCGTTTAGGGAGAGACACTCTTTTTTATCCTACTTTTTGGCCTTTCACATTCGCGGATTTTACCATTTCTTTGTTCTTTTCTACCCTTTTTGTTTTTCAACCGCATTTATCGAGCAGTAACTTCTCTTGTAATTATCATTGCCTGAAGAAGTCTTTGTTGTGGATTAATATGGCCCTGAAATAGCGTCATTATTATTATCGTCACATTACTTGATCTGATCCGCTTGTCTCTCCTCTCCTGCTTTCTCTTTTGTTGTATACTCACATACGATGCACGCATAGGATCACGCACGATACTGCCTCTTCAGGTCGTTCGTAACGCCACGAGCGACTACGGCACGGGGGAGAAGAGGGGAGAGAGAGGGGGGAAGAGTGAAAGAGAGGGTGGGGGGAGAGAGGGGGAGGGAGGGGAGAGAGAGAGAGAGATGCTGTGCGAGGAGTAGAGTATTGATATTAATACGGCTTACGTGCTCAGATGAGGAGACACCGCAACAGGTTGCTCATGGGAGAGGCGAAGTTCATTGTCTAATACTGTTTATCGTAGCCTACAAGTCGAGTGAAGATCGATGGACTGGATTGTAAATGCGTAGGAATTTTGGGAGATGAGTGGAAGGATTGACGTGAAATGCCGAATAAATGGAGAGGTAAGAAAAATATTTCAGGGCACATATGAAAATGTTTTGCAAATCAGCGATTGAGCGGATGACGATCTGGGCGAAAAAGCCCAAGTATTGCTGCTGTGTGGCGGTGAAAGCGAAACTTTATGTGGCGAACCAGCAAAGAATGAAAAGAGGTTCGAATTGCTGTAGTTATATTTTTCTTTCTATCGATAACATACACCATACACATATTGAATCTAGGGATGAATTTAGAGTGGGAGCCACGATATTTCTGGAAAGCTGCGTCCTACGTAGTTCTTAAAAGGTGTTTCTAATAATAAGTCAGCCGAAGCCATCGTGGGAAATGTGAGCCCGAAAAACAAATCACAGTCCGTCATCAGAAACGCGTCGACCGAATACGCAACACGCGAGCCAAAACACTGTTTGCTGTTTCCCATCGCGTATATATAAAGCCTGACAATTCTTTACCCCGTTCAAGCCAACATTTGCACAGATCTCTTTGTTTTTCTTTTTGTTCGCGATGGAAATGATTTTCTGCCAATACACCCAAGTCCCGCTGCCCCTGCCGCCAGTCCCCCACTCCGCCTGGGTTATTTCCGACCATCACCACTTAAACTTCATCAATTTCGAAGGATATTCCCCTGTCACTCCTGCCACTATTGCCGCACCGCCGCTTCACGTCAGGACCATGCCACCTATTGGCTCCTTCCCTCCTCCCTCCCCCCCGGTAGACGCTCCTATCCCTCTCCCTCAGCGCCGCCCACGCGGCAAGGACGTCACGGCGGACCTCGCGCGGCAAATCCTGGATGCCTATCGATTGCACGGCAACGTGGCCCGGCTGGCGCGCGAGTTTGACCTGCACATCAACACGTGCGCACGCGTCGTCAAGCGTTTCAAGGAACACGGCGAGCCGTCCGGCCGGCGCCATGGGTCCGGGGGGCGGAGGAAACTCAACGCAGCACAGCTCAAGGTGCTCGAAGGAGTGCTAAGAGAGAATCAGTAAGCAAGATACTATTATTTTTTTTTCTTTTTTTCATTGTTGTTAAGTAAATCTATGAGATTTATTTTATTCTTTTGTTCTTATATTTTTGGAAACTATATCAGATACATGTTATAATATTTCGTAACAAATTATATAATTATATAATTAATTATATATTTCTTCATCATTCTATGGAATATGTCATCATTCTATGGAATATGTAGCTCTAGGCCTTTGAGGAGTTTCCCTGATCTCCTTGTCGAAGCTGGCCTACCAAGAATTCATACGAACACCCTGAAAAGGTATATGGCGAACATGGCTGCCCCACAGTCGCGCCTGCCCAAAACCAACCGCACGATGCACAAGGCCCCTCACGAGGAATCTCAAGAGTCCTATCCATACGGTCATGTTTTGTCTCTCTAGTATCATAGAAACCTACCTGTATCGTGCACGAGCCTAGTAAAATCTTTTGAGCCCTGTTGTAAACCACATGTGATTCCTCTTTTTTCATGTGTTATTTCCCACACCGTGCTCCCCTGATCCTGATCCACGGTCAGTTTGACAGCAGATCGTATGCCCCAAGTGTATGTCTATCCTAGGATCCTAGGGAGCCGGGTTCATGATTGTTCGGGCTGCATGCTGCTGCATGAATCGCATGTGAATATTGTTGTTAGAGTTTTTGCATTTGAGGCTTTTTGTGTATGAGGCTTACTCGAAAGAGAGTTGAATAGATAATCTTTTGTATATATGAGTTACTTGCATAGTATAACGAGAACGGCTTTTCGGAGTTGTGACGTAGTTTTATTTCTCGAGCGTTTGATCCAGCCCCACAAATTGATCACGCGCCCCTGTCGTGACGAATCAGGAAATCGGGTGTTGCTAGAAGCATGTGACTCGTCCCTGTCCCTGTCCCTGTCACCTGTCACGCAAAAGAGCGCGTTCCTGTGTTCGTGTTCCTGCATCCCTGCCCTGGCGCCTATTTTTTTTTTTTTTTTTTTCACAACTGAAAAATGACAACAATAATCTTGCCGAGAGGACAGAGCAAAAGAATTTCCAGCTGGCCTCGAACGACCGCTCGTATTTGCGCAGAAACATCAACATGCCGCACGCCCATAGCTCCCGTCCACCGCTCGCGCTCGATCTGGATCAATTCGACTGCTGGGCTGATTGTACGCTTGAGGGCTGCTGCAGCCCGCTCTTGGCCACGGAGCCTGTCACGACCGTGTTGCTGGTCCCACCCACCACGACCGCCAGTCTACTCCTCAAGTCGCTCGGCCTGCTTACCCATAACATCCGCTCACTCGCCACCGATTTCTTGACACATACCTTCTCCAAACCAAAGAAGCCGTCATGGGACATCCGCCTGGCCATGTTTATTTCCTTCTTCCACCAGCTCACCTCGCATCACCATCTCGGTGACCTGCACATTGCCCGCGCCCTTGTCGTTATGCCCAACATGATCCCTGGCAACGCCATTGTCATCACCCCAATGAGCTTCCGCGTCCGCTCGTGCAAGCTGCGTGGCGTGCTCTCCAAGATGGATGCAGAGGAGACTGGGAGGCGCGAGATCGACGGGGAATGGGTAGCCGAGAAGAAGGTGTGGAACAAGTGGAACGATCAGATGCGTATGGCGAAAGAGGAGCAAAAGGGTGAACGGAGCGCCTTCGACATGGGTGCGAGGGCGAGACAGCAGAAGAAAGAGGCATCCGAGGAAAAGATCGTTCTCTATCTGCACGGCGGTGCCTATTACCTCATGAGCGCGAAGACGCACAGAGATATCACATACCGTGTCAGTAAAGTGACTGGGCGAAGAGTTTTTGGTAAGTAAACAAATTTGAATCAATTCTATAATTCTTCAAAGTTAGATAGCAATTGGCACTTTCCCTCCCCGCACATAATTAATTTTTTTTTTTTTTCTATCTTGATACATTCATTCATAGCCATCAACTACCGTCTCGCTCCCGAGACCCGTTTCCCTGGCGCACTCTTGGACGCCGTGTATGCCTTCTTGTATCTCACAGACCCCGATGGCTTGGCAATTGATCCCTCCAACATTGTGGTTATGGGGGATTCGGCGGGCGGTGGATTAGCATTGGCTATGATACTCTACTTGCGGGATCACCGTATGGCAAACGTGGGCTGCGCTGTGCTGTTCTCGGTAAAGTATTACTGATGGTTTTTTTCTCTAAAAATTGATGTGACTTTGATGTTTTGTCTATGCATACAAATTTGCTAATATATTTATTAATCCCCCCTCTCTCTTATTTTTTTTTATTTTTTTTTAAAAAAAAAAAAAAAAATTGTAGCCATGGGTCGACTTGACCTTTAGCTCGCCAAGCTGGGAGACGAACCCCCATTTTGACTACCTTCCTCCTCGGCCGGAAGAAAACAACCCTCTGCATCCAACCAAGTTTTACCTTGGCCCCGACCAGTACCCCCAATTGGCCACACACCCGTACGTCTCCCCTCTCTTCGCGCGCTCATTTGAGAACCTTCCGCCGCTTCTGATCCAGCACGGCGACTCTGAGAATCTGAGTGACGAGATTTCAGAGCTCGCACGACGCATCGCCGCCACGGAAACGACCCACATCCAGTATGAATGCTATGAGGACATGGTACACGTTTTCCACGCTTTCAACTTCCTCGAGCCCGCAAAGAAGGCCATGGAAAGCGTCGGCGGGTTCGTTAAGAATGTCGTCCCCACCGTCCACAAATACCAGGCACAAGTCTCAAAATTGCGCCTCGGTAACCGCTCTGGGGCCCAAGCTTTCGTAGAGAGTGCGCACCTGGTGCCCAACTCGACTCCTGCGACTGCCCGCGCTCACAATCGCGCCTCGTTTGCGCCCTCCTTCCACCACCTATCCGTCCCCGCCGCCAACGCAGCCGCGCAGCTCCGGACGTCCAAGTCAGATCCGAACCTACGCAAGGATTTTGGGACGCATCACGGGCACGAAGGATGGGGATCGTCCATAGCGCTCGAGATCACCCCGTGGACCATGACGGCCGCGGTATAGGATGGGTGATTTTGATGTGATTTTTTTTTTTGTTTTTTCAAAGATTTGTGACCAATGTACAACAGTTCTAGCTTTTTGTTGCTCAGTTTCCTGATATGTGGCACCTACCGACTGCCTCATATACATACACATTGTATATCGCGAATGTACTCTCAAATTGAGAATGTATCCCATAAAACCATCACCCTTCATCATTCGTCTTCATTTCTGTGCTTTTTTTTTTTAAAAAAAAAAAAAAAAAAAAAAAAAAAAAAAAAAAAAAAAAAAAAAAAAAAAAAATAATAATAATAATAAAAAAACCTCGGGTGGATTATTGATCCTATCACTAATTGTGTTACAAAATAAAATAAAATATTTTGCAAGGAGACCATGTAAAAA
>RBNK01000267.1:0-30930 GCA_003990785.1 Endogone sp. FLAS-F59071 | reverse complement strand
TGTGGCTTAGACGATCTTTGTTTGTATCGACCAATCATAATTTAGTATTAATAAATACACGCATATTGGCTTCATTAGCCAGTGCGCTCTTTACTCCAAACACACATTCGAAGATCAAATTTCAACAGTTTCTTAGCAGTCACTGAAATTATGATTGATACAGGAGTCATCAATGCAGACTACATAGGTGAAATCAAGATCATAGTTGTCAACTGACATTGATTTAACATAGCCAAACTTTATAGAGGAGACTGAGTCATGTAGCTAACAATTATACCTATTTGAACCAGCAAGGTGATAGAAGTAGTCAACCTCAAGGAAACAACTAGAGGAGATAAAGGGTTCGGATCTACCAGAATAAATATTGCAAAACTCATAACAAAACTCAAGCATACACCCAAAACAGCAAATAAGAAGATATATACTTTTAGAGAACAGCTCAGTGAAAAAGAAAAAAAGGAGTTAAAAGAACTCATCAATGAATACTCTGATATATTTGCAACAATCTTTGAGAAGATCAACTTAAAGCCGCTAAAGCATTTTCATCATATTAATATCCAAGGGTACCCTTCGATTAAATGTGCACCATACCGAACACCACTTGCATATATCAAATAGTAGCAAAAAGAAATAGACAATATAGTTAAAGGAGGAATAGCTGCTGAAACAGACAGCCTATAGGGATTCCTGAATATTATCATCTCTAAGAAAGGATTGGGAGTTGAAACCTTTACTCTGAGAATGTGTACCGATTTTAGAAAGCTAAATGATATCATCAAGAGAGTGTTGAAATTTGATCTTCTAATGTGTGTTTTTGGAGTAAAAGAGCACACTGGCTTATGAAGCCAATATGTGTGTATTTATTAATGCTAAATTATGATTGATTAATACAAAACAAAGATCGTCTAAGCCATGATTGAGTGACGTAACAATCGATCGTTGATGGGAGAGAGAGATATAATAAGCTAATAATTTCAACACTCTCCCTGCTTGACATATCTCGATAAAAATAAATAAATAAAAATAAAAATAAAAGAATAAAAATAAAATGTTCAACTGTATATCACGAATGGCATCCATGAAGTACATTTACTACAAATAATTATATATAAAATACTACTTGAGTGATAAGAATGATGTGGTAAAGGAAATAGAAATTTTAAAAAAGGTTAGTTACATAAGCCCATTTTTGCGATCAACATTTCAAGTCTTGTTAAATTTGATTGGCTGAGGTAGTTGTTGATCTTCTGATTCCACATACAAGGTGATTGCTTTAGTCCATACAGTGATTGATTGAGCTTACACACAGCTCTCAGTGACAGCTCCGATTGGTCGATTTCTTCAGGTACCATCATGTAGATCTCTTCATCAAGATCGCCATTCAGGAATGCAGTTTTTACATCCATTTGGTAAATTTCTAAGTTTAAGGTTGCTCCGATCGATAAAAGTGCCCTGATCGATGTGAATTTCGCCACAGGAGCAAATGTTTCATTGTAATCAACTCCTTGCTATTGTGAATATCCCTTGGCCACTAATCTCGCCTTGTACCTGGCAACCGATCCATCAGTGTTGAGCTTCTTTTTAAATACCCATCTGCATCCAATCGGCTTGCATCCCGCAGGTACCTCAGGTACAATCGTCCACATGTCATTATTCTTAAGTAATTTAAGCTCTTGATTGATCGCTTCCTCCCAAAGCTTTACATCAGGCAGAGAAATTGCCTCCTTGTAGGTCATTGGGTCATCGGTCGATTCAATTAAATTAGCTTCTGACATGCGATCTTGCCAAATTTGTAGAGCTTTAGTGTTGATCAATTGTTCAATTAGCTCCCAGGTATTGTCGTCATCATCATAGCCTAGCCATTTAACCAGATATTGCCTTTTTTCATCAATCTTGCATTCTCTGATGATCGCTTCAATGACATATTCTTGATCTTCTAGATTGATGATTGTTGGAGATTTTAATATAATAGATTCATTGAATGTGACGTTATGGCTGATCTCTATCCTCCTATTGGTTGGATCCCAGAGCCTGTATGCCTTCTTTTTGTCATGATAGCCAATCATTTTAAGCTTTTTGGATCGGGGCACCAGTTTCGACCTTTTTCCCTTGCGAATATACATATACGCGTCAGCCCATATGACGCACAAGTTACTGATATCAGGCTTGTGACCATGCTATAATTCAAATAGTGAAGCACTCTCCTTATTGGCTCGCATTGGCAATCGGTTGTGTAAATATGTAGCACTTGTGGCAAGTTCTGCCCAAAGTTCATCAGGTATGCTGGCAGTAATTTTAACTGCCCGGATTGACTCCATCAATGTCTAGTTATATTGTTCGGCTACACTATTTTGTTGCGGCATGTCCGGCATCATCATTTCGTGATGAATTCCATTTTTGATTAAAAATTCATACATCTCGGTATTTACATACTCTCCTCCTCTATCTGATTGGAGAATCTTGAGTTTTCGACCCGATTGCATCTCGGCGAATGTCTTGAATATCTGGAATCAATCAAATGTATCACTTTTGTTGTTAATAAAATATGTTGTGACGTAGCGAGTGGTGTCATTGATAATGTGATGGAACATTTTGTGACGACATACAATTTGATCATGTGAGATCAAGTCATGTGACCTTTAACGTTGTTGAGACCTTTAACGTTGTTGAGACCTTTAACGTTATTGAGATCCGCAATCACGCTATAACCTAAAATAGTATTTCGATCTGATATATTATTTCATCGCCTAATTACATTATAACCTAATATATCATTTATTATATCTTAGCCAATCAATTTGTACCTTATATTTAGCCGAGCCAATCAGAAATTCAAGTAGTAACCTGGGTAGCTGCCCGTATAGCACCTTGTAATTTCTTATAAATACCCTGCTCGCAATTATCAATAAAATTCGGACTGCAACAAGCTAAGGAAGCTTACAAACAGACAACCCAAGGGATACTGAAGCCTTACTCAAGGAGTAAGCAATTGAGAGAGTTCCGAGATTCTAACAGATACACTTTATTCGATCGATCACACTTAATTCTTGTTAGTTAAACACCTACATCGACACCCTTCTTAAGACGCTACCGCATAAACTGCTAAGACCTCTAAAACGTATTTTCTGCACTTGCTCAATTCCGAGTATTTCGCCGTTAATATATTTTAGTCTGTCACAATAAATATTAATATATATTTTGCTCCATTGACTGATGGCGTGGGCATCGGCCCGCACAGATCTGTGTGCACCCTTCTGATAGGCTCCATCGATCGATTTTTCATGTGTCCGAATGGCTTGTGGTGCGACTTCGCGTGTTCACACCCGGCACATATTTCGATTTGTCTGGTTGACAGCTACACATCTCCGAGCCCTGTGACAAATTTGTTGATTGATTGCAGAGTATTTTGGCCCGGATGGCCTAGCTGGTGATGCCATAATGTATGGTCATCAATCTTGGAATTGGCGATGTTTGCAATCTTGGAATCGGCGATGTTTGCTTCTAGCTCTAGCTCTGGTGATGTCGATAAATGAAATAGATCGCCATTAGCTTGTCCGATTTTAATTTCCTCGTGATCCGCGCCGATTTTAATTACTGATCCATTGCTCTTGAAGGTTATGTCATTTCCGTCACATATCAACGCCTGCACAGATATTAAATTTCTGGTGATCTCCGGTACATATAAGACGTCCCGTAATTTCAGCTCATCGTCGAGCTCAATTGTCCCAACATGCGTTGTGCATAATTTCTTGTTCCCTGCACACGTGACCAAGCCGTTGTGCTCAGCCACCATCTCGAAAATCTCCAATTAGTTGAACATATGTTGCATAGCACCTGAATCAATGATAGCGCCAATCACCAGATTTGCTTCGGCTCTCGGTTTAGCCTTTTCTTTTTCTGTTTTTACCCAATCGTTGAATTTGTTGCATTGAAATATTCCATGTTCTCCCTCACAGATGTAACATTTCCAAGGGTGTCCTCGAAAATTCCCACCTCGATTGGCTCTACGATCGCCGCCTCGGTCACCTCTGTCATTATGACCTCCTCGATTGTTTCCGTTATCATTGTTGTAGCCTCGGCTTCATCCAGTGCTTCCGCCTTGATTGTCGCAACCGCCACCTCGGTAGCCACCTCGGTCGCCGCCTCGGTATCCACCTCGGTCACTGCCTCGGTAGCCGCCTCGGTCTGTTGCGTGGGCCTTATCGCGCCTTTGTTTATTATCTAGGTCGAACCTGATGCATGCGAGTTGTAAAGCCTCTAGCATTGTCAGCATATTCTCCTGCACAAGTATTAATTCCCGGTACCTAGGGCTTAGACCCTGGAGATATTGCGGTATAGCTTCTGTGTCAGTCATATCTTCGATTTGCACTATAATTCGGTTGAATGTGTCATTATAATCTTCGATCAATCCTTTTTGCTTCATCATCACAAGCTTATCGCGTATTCGTAATAATTGTTCCATTGGTGCATATTTTTGTGTCATAGCCTCTTTAAGCTCATTCCATGAATCAAATTCTCCCAATATGTTTACGTGTCTCTATAGCCACATTCTAGCGTTGCCTGTAATTTTACTGATTGCTGCATTGACTTCCTCCTTTTATACTGATAGATTAGTGCTGGTGATAAATTGCTCTATGGCATCAAAGTAATTGAACAATCTAGGTATGCCACCTGACCCATCGAATTTGTTGATCGATCTCAGATACTCCTTCACCAGATTGTTAAGCTTTGTTGATATTGTTGGTGATGGTGATGGTCGTAGCATGTTGCCTTCTGTAGCTGCATTCTGATTGGTTGGCGCGCTAGGTGATGCATTTGTTTTGTCGATTTTTGCCATCAATTCGCCCATTAGGGTTGTCAGCATGTCTAATTTATCTTCCTGATTTCTGATCATTATAGCCATCTGTTCCTGTCGATCGAGGCTAAATGCAATATTGCTCTGATGGTTGCCATCCAATCCTTCGTCATCGTCATCAGAGGGTTGATATCTGTTGTCTGTTTTTGATTTAGACTGCAATCTTGTTGATCTTGTTGCTAACAACAATGATGTGTATAGGTTGTCCATTTCGTTGTGTTACATCGTTGAAAAAATGCTATGTCATTACATGTTGTTTATCGCGTTGCTTTATCGTGGTGTCATTTGTTGCATTATTTATCGCTTTGTTTGATGTATTGTTTACAATGTTAAATAAACACTTACTGTAATCGCAGTTGTAATTGCATAGATGATTGCATAGATCTCAAGTTGTTGAGCTGCAATTTGAGCAGCTTGGGGCTCATAACCTGTTGAAATTTGATCTTCTAATATGTGTTTTTGGAGTAAAAGAGTGCACTGGCTTATGAAGCCAATATGCATGTATTTATTAATGCTAAATTATGATTGGTCAATACAAAACAAAGATCATCTAAGCCACGATCAAGTGACGTAACAATCGATCATTGATGGGAGAGAGAAATATAATAAGCTAATAATTTCAACAGAGAGATACCTTTCCAATACCAAGAATTGATAACATCTTTTTGAAAATACCAATTCGTATGAGTCTCTATACAACTCTCGATATAACTAGTAGATATTATCAAATGGGACTTGATAAAGAATCACAGGAAATCGCTTTCTTCATAACTCCGCAAGGCTATTGGAAATACTTACAAATGCCATTTGGACTCAAGAATGCCCCAGCAAGTTTTTAGAAAATGATGACCAAGATATTTGAAGATCTTATAGGAAAAACATTACTAGTTTACATTGACAATATTATGATATTTATGGTAACATTCTTGAATCACATTGAGGTATTACACAAAGTATTCAACTGAATGAGAACCAAAGGTCTTAATTTAAAACCAAAGAAGTGTACATTTGCTACTAAAAAAGTCACAATGCTTAGATATATTATTAACAAAGAAGGAATCTGAACCAATCCAGCCAAAGTGGAAGCAGTCACTAAATTCAAACAACCTACAAACTGAATAGAAATGCATGCCTTTTTGGGACTAGCATCATACTATCATCAATATATACACAATTTTGCAAGCTTAGCCAAACCTCTGTATGTAACTCTTATAAAAAGTTATAATTAGATGGAAGTCAATGAAGAACAAAATAAACTCGAGCAAGAGGTACTCAATATATTGAAGAAAGCTTTAGCAACTGTGTCTATATTGGTAAAATCAAACTGGACAAAGCTTTTCAAGCTTTATACTGATACAAGTACAATAGAAGTAGGAGTAATCCTTTTATAAGATAATACTAAAGGTCTGGAATGAGTAATTTGTTATACAAGCAAAGGAATCTGTAGTGCCAAGAAAAACTATAAATCAACCAAATTGGAGTGTCTTATGGTCATATGGGTAGTCAAATGGTTTAGATACTACCTCATCAGATGATACTTTGAAGTCATCATGGACCATTTAGTGCTTAAATAGTTATTTAACAGACCTGATCCAAGTGGAATATATGCATGCTGGATTATGATGCTCCAAGAATATGATTTCATGGTGAAGTTTAGAAAAGGGAAGACAAATCAAAATGTCAATGCACTCAGTAGAATACCATTATTGGATGCCCAAGGCAGGGCACAGCAATGAATACAACACTGTACTACAATCTGGTGATTTGGTTGACGAGAAGAGAAATTAGAGAAGATATGGAGGATTGGATAAAAAACATTTTATTAACTGCTAGCAGACAATATGAAATTCAGAACAATTTATTATATCATAAAAAAGAGAGACAAATTATTCCAGTAATTCAAAAGAAGGATATATCAAACATTTTATTATTAGCATACAATCATCTATTATCTGGACACATAGGCCAGAACAATACTTTATACTGACTTAGAAATTCAGCATAGTAGCTCAAAATGCAAGATAACATAACCAACTTTGTACAAAATTGCGATATATGCCAAAAATGAGCAAGAGTAAAAGATATACCCCAAGCTGCTTCTACAACCATCAAGGCTGAGCTATTTTCATACATTGGGATAGATGTCATAAGACCTATATTAGTAACATTAATGGGGAAAAGATATATTATTTTAGCAGTAGATTTCTTTACAAAATATCTGGAGGTGATAGCAGTTGAAGATGCAGATGCACAAATAATAGCCAAATTCCTACATACTGACATTATTTGCTGACATAGAGTACTGAAGGAAATAACCAATGACTGAGGCATAGAGCTTCTAAATAAACTAATCAGAGAACTCAAACAGACTTACTATATCAAGTATATCTAAACAACATCATATTACCTACAGGGAAATGGTCAAACCAAATGCATCAACTAGATGGTCAAGAATATCTTAGTAAAAGTTATTAATCAAGAAGTATTATAGGACTATTATCTTGATAGTGCTCTTTTTGCAGTTTGAACCATCCAACAGGCCTCAACAAAGTTCAGCCCCTTTGAGCTTGTATATGGGAGATTGCCAAACTAAGAATTCCACCATCTCGAAAAAGACATCAAAATGTATGACAATCAATTATGAGCTTATGATGTACGAGATATTAGTAGGTTATAATTAATCTGAAAGAAGGCATCCATGTTCATTGACAAAGCATAGGAGAGACAACAAATGAACCAAAATAGGAAGACAAATGTAACCCCCTTGTATATCAGAGATCAAGTCCTTGTATACTGAAACATTGTGGAGTTATCATGGTCAGCTAAATTACAACCAAAGTGAGAAGGATCATACTACATATAGGCTATAAAAGAAAGTACAATTTAGCTTAGGAGACTTAATAGTTCTATTCTCCTCACCTCAGTCTACCGAAGCAAGATTAAGATATACTATACCCAACAAATGCAGCCCAAAGAAGGACATAGAAAAAGTGATGAAAGAAGCACTGATGAAGAGATCCGAGACCATTGACTGGACACCCCTCAACCAAGAGAAAGACTCCAAAAAGTTCCTTCTACTTAGCCAGCAGTACTATGAGTGGTTATGTCATTAAAATCATACAACTGATACTATGATTCGGTTCTATTAAGGATAAGCTCGAAGCCTGCATTGCAAAAACAAAAGACAAGAGATGGTACTATCTAAGTTTGAGAAAGAAATGGTTGACAAGATCTATGTACTTTTCCTGGGCTATAAATGGCTCCTTTCAGGATTTTATAGAAGAACCATTGATATTTCTAAGTTGACCTTTGCCAAAATTGCTCAAATTTATCAAGTTATAGAGGAAGAGATTGCCTTGTTGCTCTTTAGTCTTGAGGATAAGACATTCCCAGTTGAGCCCCTAGATATGACAGCTAACTCCCAACTTAATTGATTTTCGCAAATTTATACTATGCTTAATTTAAAAGTTACTATAACACTTTGTTCCCTTCCTTTTATTTTAGCATGATGCCTTTTATTTTGGCATGATGCCTTTTATTTCAGCATGACACCTTTTATTTCAGCATGATGCCTTTTATTTTGGTAAAATGCCACCACCAGAGTCATTATGTATTCTTTGCAACAATTAGATTGTATTTTCATAGTGAAGTTTCTATTAGTTGTTCTTTAGCCTCTCAAATTTATATAAATACCCCCTCTATTTCTATCTAAATAAATCAGTTTATACAGAGTCTTGGAATATCTCAATATCAGTCATAGTAAAGCCTGAAAAGCACAGCACGTAGCTGTAATAAGGATACACAAAGGGAGATATCATGTCTGATACTCTGAGTATTCTCAATGAATGAATAAACAACCAGTTATTAGTACATTTATCACACTATATTTATACCCTTGCCTTTTTAGAATGTATACATAAATACTTCTATTTAATTTTTCATATTTAATGAACAAAACATAAATATTATAGTATTTTGCTGAACAATG
The DNA here is from genome assembly GCA_003990785.1 of Endogone sp. FLAS-F59071. Lineage (NCBI taxonomy): Eukaryota > Fungi > Mucoromycota > Endogonomycetes > Endogonales > Endogonaceae > Endogone > Endogone sp. FLAS-F59071. The sequence goes on along the minus strand of RBNK01000267.1, from coordinate 22,087 downwards.
TCTTTACTTATAGTGTTTGTTTCCTGAACTTTGTAATTAATATAAAGCTTTTTTGTATCTTTTGTAATCAGAAATTCAAATTCTCCTCAGGCCTTGCTTGACATACCTGTAAAAAATACAATATCTATACTTGATATTTGTCTAAAAGCCAAAAAGCCAAACCTTCTATAAACAAGGATATTCCAGTTTATCAAAACTTTGAGAATTTTATAATGATCTATATCAATAAAACAAGATGATTCTTAGTCATTACTGCCTGCCAACTACACTACACTAGTATATGTATAAGCAACCATCAAGTTTATATACTCTAGATATTTAAATTAAACATGTGTAACTAGTTATTAATAGTAAACTAATCATAACTAATATTATCTACAAACCAACTACTATTGATAGTGAGCTAACTATAACTAATATTATCTATGAACCAACTATCATTAACAGCAAACTAACTACTGTTGATAGCAAGCTAACTATAACTGATATTATTCATAAACCAACTACCATTAACAGCAAACCAACTACCATTAATAGTGAGCCAACTGTAACTGATTTCATTATCTATAAATCAATAACTAATAATGAACTAACTGATTATATTATCTATAAACTAACTGGTTATATGGTTTTTGATAGTAAAGAAGTACATATTGTAATGGACTAAAATATTCTAACAGCAAAAAATATTCACTATAGCCTATCTTAGGGGGTATTAGTAGATTATACGGTAGTGGCTTGAAGGGTGGTGGACTGGTAGGAAAGTGTATTAAATAGTGAATATAATGTAATAAGCTTTGTTGCAAGTAAACTTCTCTTTCTCTCTAACTATTGCTTAGTCCTAGACTAAAGCTTCTTCTGCAAAGTCTATTTAGACTTTGCAGGATTATCCCTCAGGTTGTCTATAAGAAGCTTTCTTAGCTTATTGCAGTCTGAATTTTTATTGATAATTGTAAGTGGGGTATTTATAAGAAATTACAAGGTGCTATACAGGCAGCTACCCAAGTTATTACTTGAATTTCTGATTGGCTCAGCTAAATATAAGATACAAATTGATTGGCTAGAATATAATAAAATAATATATCAGGTTATAATGTAATTGGATGGTGAAATAATATATCAGATCAAAATACTATTTTAGATTATAATATAATCACAGATCTCAATAATATTATAAGTCTCAATGTTATTATAAGTCATATGACTATGATCTCGTGTAATAAAAATTCTCTCTGCCACATCTTCTCCCTATGTGAGAAATTGCATCTATGCATATTTTCTTACATATAACTAAATCCATATTGTCATTATTCAGCATCTTCGGCAGTGGTAGGGGGGGGGCATCATCTCTGGGGTATTGGCTATTTATACAAGAGAAGCTAATAAAATAAGCTCCTTTGATCATTCAAGTTTGGGACAAGTTTCCGAAATTGTATATGCGATCTGGGTGGGTATAGTATAAGGCTGTGGAAGTCAGTCACTAGGTCTTCAGTTAAATCTGTCAGTTAAATTCATCAAAGTCATCCAAAAATATAAATATAAGAAAATACTACTCTAGATAAGAAATATACTAAGTAAAGAAGTAGCTCGTTATATTTCTATGAACAAATGATTTCAGGATATTTCAAAGGATAAAATAATAAATAAATAAAGAGATAATAATGAAATACAAATATGCAAATATATGAGTAAGTATCCATTGAAGATTGCCAGGTAATAAATGATGCAATAATGTCCAATCTGAATAAAATACTGAACTGATAAATGAAATATGTTAGGGAAAATGGAAATAAATACATTAGGGAAAATGGAAATCGATTGAGTGTGTTATTATTTAATGCAATAATAATAGAAAGGGGATGAAATTGATTGGGTATATCATTGTTTGATATATAGAATGAAAATCGATTGATGAAATAAAATAAATAAAAATAATAATAATTGTTCAATGAATAAAATAACTAATGTAACTATAATAACTGAATAAAATAGACTTCAGGACATCGAAATATTTTAAAAAAAAAGGAATATATAACTGAAAACTATACTCACTGTCCTTTTTCAAAATCTCCTAAATCTTCCACATATCATCATTGATCTTGCCCTCTACACTGATTCATCTATCTGTACATCTGTCTATCTGAGGTACATGGTCATTCTGGATTCGTGATGCTTGTCTATCTTTCTTGTTTCAGTCATTCTGACTTTCTTTCATTTTTCATCATAAAGATCTTGCTAGAATCTTCAAGGATCTCTTCACATAGTACATGTGTGAGTTATACTACTGATTTCGGTAAGTAAACTTAAGATCTTACTATATGCAGTGGTCACAGTGCATTCCTTGAGATTTGGGTTCATTTTTTTTATACCTGAGTGGGTCGGGTGATTTGGTGGTGTGATTCTAATATTTGTTTATCTGCAAAGCTTGTTTTCAGGTACAAGCTGATTCGTTTTCTATTTTCCTTCTAACTCTTAGGTCATTTATGTGGATTGGGTCCTTGGTCAGGTGTCCTGGCTTTCTGTATGAGCTCATTTGACACTGACAATCTAAACTGATTTGTCAGTCATTCACTAGGGTTATTGGTGAAACGAAGTGAGTGATTTGGCTGGGTGTGAGTATATACTAGGCTGTCAATGAGGTGAGTTATTCAGGTAGGTATATGTGTGTGTATATCTGAATACTATATATTGGTTAGACTGAATCTCGCCATGAAGTATCCTGGCTTCTGGGGGTATAGGATTTGCATATAATTTCATTTCTGAGCTTGGTAACTTGCTTTCTTTCAGTGATTTGTTTCTTGGCTGAGAAAGGTATGTCATGTGTCTTGCTTTTGTTGTTTAGATTCATCTGCTCTCTTCGACAAGGGTTGTCTTGCTTGCTTGGGTCAGCAATGAGGTCTCTTTCTGAATAAGGTCTCTCTAGCATATGGTGTGATGGACTAAAATATATTAACGGTAAAATACTTGGAGTCAAGCAGGTGTAGAAAATATGTTTTTAAGGATCTTAGCAGTTTATGTGGTAGCATCTTAAGAAGGGTAATGTGTTGGTGTAAGTGTTAACTGGCAAGATTTTAGTACGATTGATTGAATAAAGTATATCTGTTAGAATCTCAAAACTATCTCAATTGCTTACTCCTTGAGTAAGGCTTTCAGTATCCCTTGGGTTGTCTGTTGTAAGCTTCCTTAGCTTGTTGCAGTCTGAATTTTATTGATAATTGTGAGTGGGGTATTTATAAGAAATTACAAGGTGCTATATGGGCAGCTACCCAGGTTACTACTTAAATTTCTGATTGACTTGGCTAAATATAAGATACAAATTGATTGGCTAAGATATAATAAAAATAATTTATCAGGTTATAATGTAATTGGGCGGTGAAATAATATATCAGATCGAAATATTATTTTAGGTTATAATGTGATTGCAGATCTCAGTAACACTTCAAGTCTCAATAACACTTCAAGTCTCAGTGTTATTATGAGTCACATGACTTATGATCTCACATGATCAAATTATATGTTATCATAAAATGTTCCATCACATCTCCTTCCTTTCTGTAAGTTAGACTTCAAGGTATAGTTCTAACTCAGAGAAATCTCTTTGTAACTGTTTTACCTCTTCCTCTAGCTTCTTCATGTCATTCTGTATAAGTTAGTGTAGTTGGAATGTACTGCACTGAAAGTGGTTCAAAGCACTAGGCTTGTGCTTGAATAGTTGATAAATCTGTTCAGCCATTTTTGTGACATAGGCAGGGAGTGCTCCTTTGAGGGCTCATTGACAGATTTCCCTATTCTTCCGGTTCCAGATATGTTCAACTTCTTCATCCCAGAGTTGTGCGATTTAGTAGTATTCCTTCCATTCATTGATTCGTACCAGGTGTTATCTCCTTTAAATGTTGTATACAATCGATCAGGTCTTCTATAAGGTCAATCCTTCTATCTCTTCAAGGTCCTCCAAGGGTTCTATATGTTAGTAGGCCTCGATCAGGCTGACTCGGACTTCATGGAAGTTGTTTCAATGGGGTATAATATTTCTTGAGGCAGTTTTGGTGGACAGTATAGGGTAAGATCATTCCTATCATTTTTTGTAACTGATATGTAGTTCCTTTTATACTCGCAATGTAGTATGGTCCTTCCCACTTTAGGTCCAATTTTGCTGACCATGAATATTCTACTATATTCTGGTATAGTAAGACCTGGTCACCAATCTTCAATCTTTCAGTTTCCTTATATTCCTTGTCATAATTCTTCTTTTGTCGATCTTATGCGATAGCAATAAATTCCTTTACCTTGTTTTGGACATTGTGTAATTCTTGGATTTCTTTTGTTACATGATGCTCAACTTGTATTTCCCAGGGGGTGTGGCTGAGTTCCGGGGTAGTCATTACTTGGTCTACTAGCTGATGAGCTTTCCTTCTATAAGCAAGCTCAAAAGGGGTAAACTTTGTTGTTTCTTGTTTTATTGTTTGTAGTGCAAATAAGGTGGAAGGTAGGTACAAGTCCCAATCTCCTCCTTATGATTGTACTATTTTAGCAATTGTGTTCTTGATAGTTTGATTCATCTATTTGGTAAGTCTATTTCCTTAGGGATGGTAGGCAGTAGTCTTTATCTGGCAGATCCCGAAGTATTGTGTCAGTATCTGTATAAATTCATTAATAAATTCAGTTCCTTGATTGGAGGTTATTTCATAGGGTATTCTATGGCGGCAGATAATATCTTCGTAGATAAAAGGTGCAATATTAAGGGCATCTGCAAGGGGCAAGGCTCTTGCTTCAGGGTACTTGGTCAGATAATCTACTACTATTATGATATATCAATTTCCTCTAAGTGTCCTTGGTAGTGGTCCAACAATGTCTATTCCAATATGTTCAAAGGGTCCTCCAGGTACAATCGGTTGTAAGGTCTTGACTTCCCTTCCTTGGCACCTTTTCTGGTAAGTATCACATCTTCTAATATATTCTCTAATATCTTCATACATGTTCTTCCAATAATATTTTTCTGATAATCACTGGTATGTGTTGTCTATGCCCATGTGTCCTGCCAGCTGATGATCATGAGAGGCCTGAAGTACCATCTGCTTTTTGTGTTCAGGAATTACAAGTCATGTCTGTCCTCTGTGTTGTCAATAAAGTATATTATTCTTAATAAAATAGTTGAGTGCTATTGTCTGTATAAGCCATTGATCATTTTCATTTGTCGTCCCAGTAAAGGTTAGGTTACTGAGATAATCTAAATATCCATTATAGAGTTTAGTGTCCATTGAGTAGGTATACTCTTTTTGGTTCAGGGTGTCAATCTTAGATAAATTGGGATAGGCATAAGAGGGTGTCCACATTCTGATGATTCCATCCTTTTCTATATTGTATTGTGAAGTCGTACTCCTGTAGTATGGCTAGCCATCGTATATACATTCCTGTCAGATTTGGTTTGTTCTAAAGCCATTTGAGAGCTGAGTGGTCTGTTATCAGGGTGAACTGTTTTCCAATCAGGAAGTAGCAGAAGTGTTATATAGCCCAAATGACTGCTATGTATTCTAGTTGGGTGGCTCCATAGGAAGGTTCTGCTCCATGGGTAGCTCATCCTGTATAAGCAATAACATGCTCTCCATCTTTATCATCTTGTGCCAAAATTGCTCCGAGTCCAAATGACGATGCATCTGTATACAGCTTGAATACTTTTGTAAAATCCAGTCTTACCATTACTGGTGCATGGGTAAGTGCTTCCTTGATCAGGTTGAAGGCAGTTTGTACAGCTGACATCCATTCCCATGCTCTTCCTTTTCTTTGTAACATGTGCAGGGGTGTAGCAATTTCAGAGTAACCAGGGATAAACCTTTTATAGAACTGAACTAGTTCTAAGAATCCTCATAAGGTCATCTTATCTTGTGGGGTTGGGAAGGCCTTGATAATTTTGGTCTTCTTTAGTTCTGGATGGATTTCTCCTCCATCAATTATAAATCCGAGGTATTCAATTTTCTTTTCTCCAAAGTAGCATTTTGTTGGCTTGATCCTTAGTCTATGTTTTCTGAGTCATTCAAATACTTCCTTCAGGATCACCATGTGTTCTGCGAAGTTCTCTGCATAAATGTTGATATCATTGATGTATACAATCACTCCATGTCCAATCAGATCATAGAAGATCTCGTTCATTACAGCCTGGAAGGTGGCGGGTGTGTTGCAAAGTCCAAAGGATATTCTTGTAAATTCATACTGTCCGAATGGTGTCACAAATGCTGATTTCTCCTGTGCTTCAGGCATCATTCCGATTTGGTTATATCCTGCCTATAGGTCCAAGGTTGAGTAGATTTGCACCTTTTTCAACATGTTTTGTAAGTCTTCTAAGTGCGGAATTAGATATGTGTGCTTCTTGGTGACTGAGTTCAATTTGCAATAGTTGATAACCATTCTCTGTCCATCTTTCTTCGGTACTATGCTGATAGGTGATGCCCAAGGGCTCTTCGACCATATAATCACTCCTGATTCCAATAGTTCTTGAACATGCTTTCATACAAAGTCATGATAGTTGGCTGGTAATCTGTAGGGTGCTTGTTTGATTGGTTTGGCATCTTCTGTATCAATATGGTGAGTGAAAAAGGCTTGGTCCGGTAGATCCTTGAAACTGATCACGATGATATCCTCATACTCCTTTAGTAGGTCTTGTAACTGTTTCTTCTAATTTGGTAACAGATTTTCATTGAGGGAGTAGATGTGCTTCTTGGCATTTTCCTGGTCATCCAGTCTTTCTATTATCACATTTACCTGTCCAGTTGATCCAAATCCTTTCCTCCCACGTCATGTTTCTTCTAAGTTTTCTACTTCTTTCAAAGGTTGCTATTCATATTTGATGATCACCATCTGAGCAATTCGATCTCCTTGGTATACCTTGAATTGACTGTGGTTATGGTTTACTAGTCCAACCTCAATTTCTCTCCTATAGTCTTCATCTATCAATCCAGGGAAAGCTTCTATTCCAGAGTTGTGGTAGAGTCCACTTCTTGCCCATACTTGCACACATTGTTCAGGTGGTAGGGCAATAGCGATTCCAGTTTTTATGAAGGCTGATGATTTTAGTTCTAGGGTGTAGTCTTCATCTGCATATAGGTTATAACCTGTGGCTCCTTCAGTTTTTCTCTTTGGTATAATTACACTTTCTGTCAGTTTCTTGACTTGAGTTGCTGTATCCCTTTCTTCAACCATGAATACTTCTTCAAAGGTGGGGACATTTAGTTCCTTCCACTGTTTGTAAGTTGTATCCTGAGGTAGGTTTTGATACAAGTCCTTTCACCACCAATAGCACATGCTGATATGTTCATCAGGGTGAATTATTTCTTCTAGTACAATGATTTCTTCTTCTGAGTCTGAGTTGCTCTCTTTAATTAGGGTAGATCCATCATCTTCATCATCTTCCTGGAATAAGGCTCTGACTTCGATAGGTGTCTGAGTAGTATAAACTTTACTGCTCCATTCTTCAGGTACTTCCTCATCTTTATTTTCTTCAAGTACTATCTATTCTTGTTCTTGGTCATGATGTTCCTTCCAAGTTCCATAGTAATTGATATCATATGGTTCATCCGGATATCTGACCCAGTTTTTGCATTCCCAAAGGTTATAGGGGTTGACTTCATCCCAGTAGCATCCTTGTAAGTAGATGTTGTGATTTCCCCAAAGACATTCTTTGTTGATATGTCCAATATTTGTCCAAAAACAGTCCCATACTTCTCTAGTATTATCTGCGAATGGGTGAGGGTTCCTTCCATCATATGGTCTATGATTCATTGATGGTAGGGTCCTTTAGCGGGTCTGTGATAATCTTGGTTTCTTGATTCTTCTCTCGGTCAGTAGATGCATCTCTAAGGTATCCTGGCAAGGTATCAACTTTGTATTGCTACAAGTGCACATCATCTCAGCACAATAGATGCATTGCTCACAAAATGAGCATCTAGTATTTCTCATGTTATATTCAACCAACTGATTCTTCTCCCGAGGCGTCAGGCAGTGATATTCACTATGAATTACTACATTAGCTTCTTCTTCTTCTACTAAGTTGAGGTGCACCTGTCCGGGGGTTATTTCTTCATCTGTGTCGCTTTCATCTTCTGGTCTCTAAGTAAGTTTCAGTACTACTCCTTTCTGAATATCCAGAGGTATGCTGAATTTTCTCCCATGGTTGACAAATATTAACCTTTGTGCATTTAGATCAATTCTAGCCTTAGCTTTCTTCAACCAGCTGTTGCTCAAGACAGCATTGTAGGATTGTGCATCAGTGACAACTATTCTGATGGAAATTATTTCTGTTCCAAACTGGACTGGTACTTCTTGAAGTACTCCTAAAGGTATGCTACTCTTTCCACTTACGATGACTAAGGTAGAGGTAGCAGGTTTATCAATATCCCATCCTAGATGGTCTAGGAAATGCTTAGCGATGATATTAACTCCTGCTCTGGTGTTGATAATGACTGAGCATACTAATCCTCCAATGTTGCATTGTGTATAGGCAGATGAAGTATAGGTTTGCTCTTCTTGTTCTTCGGTAATATTAACTTCCTCAAATTGAATGGTTGGTTTGGTTTCTGTAATCTGCATCTTCACTTTCTGCTTTGTTGATGATGCGATTTGGAAAAGTTGTTTAAAGGTAATGTTGGCCTTTTGACTAGCAATATCTTGCTATGAGTCATATTCAAATTCTCTAACCCTCTTAGGCTTCTTTTCCTTGTTTTCTTCCTGATCGGTCATTTCTTCATCCCCAGTAGTTGAAGTAACCATCTCACCTGGTTGCATTATTTGTTTGAAGGCTTTGTCTCATTGATCTTCATTCAGCTGTTATCTTTGTGTTGGCTTCTTAGGCTTCTCAATGGCAACTTTGGGTTCTTGAGTTAGTTTCTTTCTTGGGTAGGGAGTCTTCCTAGTAGTAGTGTGGCTGACTGCTTCAACAGAGTAGGCTTCCAGGTATTCTTCACTAAATTCTTCATCTTCTTCTTCGATTTCTTATACTACATTGGCATGGTCAGCCTTCTTTTCCTCCTCTCTCTCCTGTCCTTTCTTCCAACTTCTAGTTCAGCAATCCTTAGTAAAGTGACCATATCTTCCACAGAGGAAACAATTCATCTCAGTCTTGTTGTGTTTTTCAGCGATGAAGGTTCCTCTTGGTTGCTTATTCTGGTGGATCACCTTGGCTTCAAGATCAGCTATGTGTGCTGTTATTTCCGAGAACATCTTGGTAATCTTTTCCATTTCATCTTCATATGTTGTCTTTCTTGTTTTTGCTATGACTGTTGGTTTAATGGTATCCTCCTCAGGTGGTTCAGCTGATGCAGATACCATTTGAACTACAGATATTCCAGTACTGAATTTCCTGCATAAGTCTTGTAGTAACTTGTTATATAAGGATGCCAAATGTCTTGCTTCAGTATTCTAAAAGGCCTATGCCATTCTGACTTTCTCATCCATTCTTGGAGGGCCAAACCTCTTGATATAGCATTGGAGATCTGTGGGTAAGCTATTCATGAACACTATTTCTTGCACAACCAGGCTGGTTTTTGTTGAAATTATTAGCTTATTATATCTCTCCCATCAACGATCGATTGTTACGTCACTCAATCGTGGCTTAGACGATCTTTGTTGTATCAACCAATCATAATTTAGCATTAATAAATACACGCATATTGGCTTCATAAGCCAGTGCGCTCTTTTACTTCAAAAACACACACATTCGAAGATCAAATTTCAACAGGTTATGAGCCCCGAGCCGCTCAAATTACAGCTCGACAACCTGAGATCTATGCAATCATAGCATCTACGCAATTATAACTGTGATTACTGTAAGTGTTTATTTAAAATTGTAAACAATGCATCAAACAACATGATAAACAACGCGACAAACAACACTGCGATAAAGCAACGCGATAAACACGTAATGACATAGCATTCAACGACGTGACACAATGAAATGGACAATCTATACGCATCATCGTCATCAGCAACAAGATCGACAAGATTGCAATCTAAATTAAAAACAGACAGATATCAAACCCTTGATGATGACAAAAGATTAGATAGCAACCATTAGAGCAATATTGCATTTAGCCTCGATCGACAGAAACAGATGGCTATAATGATCAGAAATCAGGAAGATAAATGAGACACGCTTGCAACCCTAATGGGCAAATTGATAGCAAAAATTGACAAAATGATCACATCACCTAGTGCGCTAACCAATCAGAATGCAGCTACAGAAGGCAACACACCACAAAGACAATCACCATCACTATCACCAACAACATCAACAAAGCTTAATGATCTGGCAAAGGAGTACCTGAGATCGATCAACAAATTCGATGGATCAGGTAGTGCACCCAGATTGTTCGATTACTTTGATGCCATAGAGCAATTTATCACCAGCACCAATCTATCAGTACAAAAGGAGGAAGTTAATGCAGTGATCAGTAAAATTACAGGCAACGCTAGAATGTGGTTATGGAGGCACGTGAACACATCGGGAGAATTTGACTCATGGAATGAGCTTAAAGAGGCTATGATGCAAAAATATGCACCAATGGAACAATTGTTATGAATATGTAATAAGCTTGCGATAATGAAGCAAAAAGGATCGATCAAAGATTATAATGATGCATTCAACCGAATTATGGCGCAAATCGAAGATATGACCGACACAGAAGCTACACCGCAATATCTCCGGGGTCTAAGCCCCAGGTACCAAGAATTAATACTTGCGTGGAAGAATATGCCAACAATGCTGGAGGCTTTACAACTCGCATGTATCAGGTTCAACCTAGATAACAAGCAGAGGTGCGACGAAGCCCACATGACAGACCGAGGTGGCTACCGAGGCGGCTACCGAGGCAGCGACCAAGGTGGCGACTGAGGTAGCTACCAAGGCGGCAGTTGCGACAACCGAGGCGGAAGCGCTAGATGAAGCCGAGGCTATAACAACAATAACGGAAACAATCGAGGAGGTCATAATAACAGAGGCGACCGAGGCGGCGATCGCAGAGCCAATCGAGGTGGGAATTTTCAGGGACACCCTCGGAAATGTTACATCTATGAGGGAGAACATGGAATATTTCAATGCAACAAATTCAATGATTGGGTAAAAATAGAAAAAGAAAAAGAAAAGACTAAACCGAGAGCCAAAGTAAATCTGGTGATTGGCGCCATCATCGATTTGGGCGCCACGCAACATATGTTCAACCAATTGAAGCTTTTCGAGACAGTGGCTGAGCACGATGGCTTGGTCATGTGTGCAGGGAATGAGAAATTACGCGCGACGCATGTTGGGACAATTGAGCTCGATGACGAGCTGAAATTACGGGACGTCTTATATGTACCAGAGATCACCAGAAATTTAATATCTGTGCAGGCATTGACATGTGATGGAAATGACATAACCTTCAAGAGCGACGGATTAGTAATTAAAATTGGCGTGGATCATGAAGAAATCAAAATCGGACAAGCCGATGGCGACCTATTTCATTTATTGACATCACCAGAGCTAGAGCTAGAAGCAAACATCGCCGATTCCAATATAGCCGATTCCAAGATTGCAAACATCGCCGATTCTAAGATCGATGACTATACATTATAGCATCACCGATTAGGCCATCCGGGCTGAAATACTCTGCAATTAATCAACAAATTTGTTACAGGGCTCGGAGATGTGCGGCTGTCAACTGGACAAATCGAAATATGCACCAGGTGTGAATACACAAAGTCGCATCGAAAGCCTTTTGGACACGTGAAAAATCGATCGATGGAGCCTATCGGAAGGGTGCACACAGATCTGTGTAGGCCAATGCCCACGCCATCAATTAATGGAGCGAAATATATATTAACATTCATTGATGATGCCACTCGCTACATCACAACATATTTTATTGACAACAAAAGTGATACATTTGATCGATTCTGGACATTCAAGTCATTCGCCGAGATGCAATCAGGCCGAAAACTCAAGAATCTCCGATCAGATGGAGGAGGAGAGTATGTAAACACCGAGATGCGCGAATTTTTAATCAAAAACGGAATTCATCATGAAATGACGATGCCGGACATGCTGCAACAAAACGGTGTAGCCGAACAATATAACCAGACATTGATGGAGTCAATCCGGGCAGTTAAAATTACTGCCGGCATACCTGACGAACTTTGGGTGGAACTTGCCACAAGTGCTATATATTTACGCAACCGATTGCCAACATAAGCAAATAAGGAGAGTGCTTCACCATTTGAATTATGGCATGGTCACAAGCCTGATATCAGTAACTTGCGCGTCATATGGGCTGACGCATATATGCATATTTGCAAAGGAAAAAGGTCAAAACTGGTGCCCCGATCCAAAAAGCTTAAAATGATTAGCTATTATGACGAAAAGAAGGCGTACAGGCTCTGGGATCCAACCAATAGGAGGATAGAGATCAGCTGCAATATTACATTCGATGAATCTATTATATTAAAATCCCCAACAATCGTCAACCCAGAAGATTAAGAATATGTCATCAAAGCGATCATCAGAGAATGCAAGATTGATGAAAAAAGGGAATATCTGGTTAAATGGCTAGGCTATGATGATGACGACAACATCTGGGAGCCAATCGAACAATTGATCGATACTGAAGCTCTACAAATTTGGCAAGATTGCATGTCAGAAGCTAATTTAATTAAATCGACTGATGACCCAATGACCTACAAGGAGGCAATTTCTCTGCCTGACGCAAAGCTTTGGGAGGAAGCAATCAATCAAGAGCTTAAATCACTTAAGAATAATGACACGTAGATGATTGTACCTGAGGTGCTTGTGGGATGCAAGCCAATTGGATGCAGATGGGTATTTAAAAAGAAACTCAACACTGATGGATTAGTTGCCAGATACAAGGCGAGATTAGTGGCCAAGGGATATTCACAACAGCAAGGAGTTGATTACGATGAAACATTTGCTCCTATGGTAAAATTCATGTCGATCAGGGCACTTTTATCGATCAAAGCAACCCTAAACTTAGAAATTCACCAAATGGACATAAAAACTGCGTTCCTGAATGGCGATCTTGATGAAGAGATCTACATGATGGTACCTGAAGGAATCGACCAATCAGAGCTGTCACCGAGAGCTATGTGTAAGCTCAATCGATCACTGTATGGACTAAAGCAATCACCTCATATGTGGAATCAGAAGATCGACAACTACCTCAGCCAATCAAATTTTACAAGACTACAATCGGATCACAGCATTTATCTAAGGAGAAGATAAGACGATCAATATCAATCACTGATAATTATTGTCATATATGTCGACGATCTACTAATTCTAGCTGATTCGATGGAAACAATGAACAAATTCAAGGCGGAACTTAGCAATGCATTCGATATGATAGACTGTGGTGAAATTAAACATTTTTTGGGTATTCGAGTCATGCGTGATCGAAAAACACATACGATCACAATTGATCAAAGTCACTTCGCCAATCAAATCATTACAAGATTTAACATGACGGATGCCAAGCCAATCAGTACACCCCTTGATCCATCCATCTAACTCAAAGCTGAAGGAGGAAAATCCGCAGACTAAAGTCTATTCAGACAAATGATCGGTAGCATAATGTACCTGATGATCAGAACGAGACCTGATCTAGCTGCTGCTGTTAGCATCATCAGTCAATTTTTGGCCAATCCAATGCAAGAACATTACCACGCTCTCAAATGATTATTAAGATATATTAATGGAACAGCCAATTATAAGCTGTGCCTTGGATGCGATCAGGATCTAAGACTGATCGGTTTTAGTGATACCAACTGGGGAGGAGACATTAACACATGACGATCAACTACGGGATATATTTTCAACCTATCAGGAGGAGCCATCAGCTGGTCAAGCAAACGCCAAGCAACCATTGCCCTATCAACAACTGAGGCAGAATATATGGCATTAGCACATGCGACAAAAGAAGCTATTTGGCTACGCACCCTATTGGATGAGCTAGGATATTTGCCGAATTGTGCAACAACCTTATTTGAAGACAACCAATCAGCAATTGCCCTCGCCAAAAATCCAATTAATCACGCTCGATCAAAGTATATTGATATTCAGCATCACTTTATTCGAGAGAAAGTTGAATCAAAGGTGATAGATATCATTTACATAGTGATAGATGAAATGATTGCCAATGCATTAACCAAGCCACTTGCATGACCAAGACTTGAAATGTTGATCGCAAAAATGGGCTTACGTAACTAACATTTTTTTTAAAAAATTTTATGTTCTTTATCACGTCTTTCTTATCACTCAAGTAGTATTTTATATATAGTTATTTGCAGTAAATGTACTTCATGAATGCCATCCGTGATATACAGTTGAACATTTTATTTCTATTTTTATTTTTTTTATTTATTTATTTTTATTGAGATATGTCAAGCAGGGGGAGTGTTGAAATTATTAGCTTATTATATCTCTCTCTTTCCTATTAATGATCGATTGTTATATCACTCAATCGTGGCTTAGACAATCTTTGTTTGTATCGACCAATTATAATTTAGCATTAATAAATACATGCATATTGGCTTCATAAGCCAGTGCGCTCTTTACTCCAAATACACATTCGAAGATCAAATTTCAACAATTTAAGCTCTTGATTGATTGCTTCCTCCCAAAGCTTTGCGTCAGGCAGAGAAATTGCCTCCTTGTAGGTCATTGAGTCATCGGTCGATTTAATTAAATTAGCTTCTGACATGTGATCTTGCTAAATTTGTAGAGCTTCAGTGTTGATCAATTGTTCGATTGGCTCCCAGGTGTTGTCATCATCATTATAGCCTAGCCATTTAACCAGATATTCCCTTTTTTCATCAATCTTGCATTCTCCAATAATTGCTTCAATGATGTATTCTTGATCTTCTGGGTTGACGATTGTTGGGGATTTTAATATAATAGATTCATCGAATGTGACGTCATGGCTGATCTCTATCCTCCTATTGGTTGGATCCTAGAGTCTGTATGCTTTCTTTTTGTCATGATAGCCAATCATTTTAAGCTTTTTGGATCGGGGTATCAGTTTCGACCTTTTTCCCTTGTGAATATGCATATACGCATCAGCCCATATGATGCACAAGTTACTAATATCAGGCTTGTGACCGTGCCATAATTCAAATGGTGAAGCACTCTCCTTATTGGCTTGTGTTGGCAATTGGTTGCATAAATATGTAGCACTTGTGGCAAGTTTTGCCCAAAGTTTGTTAGGTATGCTGGCAGTAATTTTAACTGCCCGGATTGACTCCATCAATATCTGGTTATATCATTTAGCTATACTGTTTTGTTGTGGCATATCCGGCGTCATCATTTCATGATGAATTCCATTTTTGATTAAAAATTCGTGCATCTTGGTGTTTACATACTCTCCTCCTCCATCTGATTGGAGAATCTTGAGTTTTCGGCCCAATTGCGTCTCGGCGAATGCCTTGAATGTCCGGAATCGATCAAATGTATCACTTTTGTTGTCAATAAAATATGTTGTGACGTAGCGAGTGGCGTCATCGATGAATGTTAATATATATTTTGCTCTATTGACTGATAGCATGGGCATCAGCCCGCACAGATCTGAGTGCACCCTTCTGATAGGCTCCATCGATTGATTTTTCCTGTGTCTGAATGGCTTGCGGTGCAACTTCATGTATTTGCACCTAGCGCATATTTCAATTTGTCCAGTTGACAGCCGCACATCTCCAAGCCCTGTGACAAATTTGTTGATTGATTGCAGAGTATTTCGGCCTGGATGGCCTAGCCAGTGATGCCATAATGTATGGTTATCAATCTTGGAATCGGCGATGTTTGCAATCTTGGAATCGACAATGTTTGCTTCTAGCTCTAGCTCTGGTAATATCGATAAATGAAATAGATCGCCATCGGCTTGTCCGATTTTGACTTCTTCATGATCCACGCCAATTTTAATTACTGATCTGTCACTCTTGAAGGTTATGTCATTTCTGTCACGTGTCAATGCCTGCACAGATATTAAATTTCTGGTGATCTCCGGTACATATAAGATGTTCCGTAATTTCAGCTCGTCATCGAGCTCAATTGTCCCAATGTATGTCACATATAATTTCTCATTCCCTGCACATGTGACCAAGCCGTCATGCTCAGCCACCATCTCGAAAATCTCCAATTGGTTGAATATATGTTGCGTGGCACCTGAATCGATGATAGCACCAATTGCCAGATTTGCTTCAGCTCTCGGTTTAGCCTTTTCTTTTTCTGTTTTTACCTAATTGTTGAATTTGTTGCATTGAAATATTCCGTATTCTCCCTCACAGACATAACATTTTCGAGGGTATTCCCAAAAATTCCTGCCTCGATTGGCTCCGCAATCGCTGCCTCGGTCACCTCTGTTATTATGACCTTCTCGATTGTTTCCATTATCATTGTTATAGCCTTGACTTTGTCCAGTGTTTCTGCCTCGGTTGTCATGACCGCCGCCTCGGTAGCCGCCTCGGTCGCCACCTTGGTATCCGCCTCGGTCGCTGCCTCGGTAGCTGCCTCGGTCTGTCGCATGGGCTTCGTCGCGCCTTTGTTTATTATCCGGGTCGAACCTGATGCATGCGAGTTGTAAAGCCTCTAGCATTATCGGCATATTCTCCCACGCAAGTATTAATTCCCGGTACCTGGGGCTTAGACCCCGAAGATATTGTGGTATAGCTTCTGTGTCGGTCATATCTTCGATTTGCGCCATAATTCGGTTGAATGTGTCATTATAATCTTCGATCAATCCTTTTTGCTTTATCATCGCAAGCTTATCGTACATTTGTAATAATTGTTCCATTGGTGCGTATTTTTGTGTCATAGCCTCTTTAAGCTCATTCTATGAATCAAATTCTCCCGATGTGTTCACATGCCTCCATAACCACATTCTAGCATTGCCTGTAATTTTACTGATCGCTATATTGACTTCCTCCTTTTGTACTGATAGATTGGCACTGGTGATAAATTGCTCTACAGCATCAAAGTAATCAAACAATCTGGGTGCGCCTTCTGATCCATTGAATTTGTTGATCAATCTCAGGTACTTCTTTGCCAGATCGTTAAGCTTTGTTGATGTTGTTGGTGATGGTGATGGTAATTGTAGTGTGTTACCTTCTGTAGCTGCATTCTGATTAGTTGGCACGCTAGGTAATGCATTTGTTTTGTCGATTTTTGCTATCAATTCACCTATTAGGGTTGTCAGCGTGTCTAATTTATCTTCCTGATTTCTGATCATTATAGCCATCTGTTCCTGTCAATCAAGGCTAAATGCAATATTGCTCTGATGGTTACTATCTAATCCTTCGTCATCATCAAGGGTTTGATATCTATCTGTTTTTGATTTAGACCACAATCTTGTTGATCTTATTGCTGATGATGATGATGCGTATAGATTGTCCATTTCATCATGTCACGTCATTGAATGCTATATCATTACGTGTTTATCGCGTTGCTTTATCATAGTGTCGTTTGTCATGTTGTTTATCGCATTGTTTGATGTGTTGTTTACAATGTTAAATAAATGCTTACTGTAATCGCAGTTGTAACTGCTATGATTGCATAGATGATTGCATAGATCTCAGGTTGTCGAGCTGCAATTCGAGCGGCTCGGAGCTCATAACCTATTGAAATTTAATCTTTGAATGTGTGTTTGGAGTAAAGAGTGCACTGGCTTATAAAGCCAATATGCGTGTATTTATTAATGCTAAATTATGATTGGTCAATACAAAACAAAGATCGTCTAAGCCACGATCGAGTGACGTAACAATCGATCATTGATGGGAGAGAGAGATATAATAAGCTAATAATTTCAACAGATATTTCTTATTGGTTTGTGATATTTTATAAAGTTTTTCATTTCAGTATTCAAAGTTTTGTTAGCTCCTAAGTATAAGTCTCTTTCTTTCTTTATCAGCTATTGATGGTATTTTTCCATTTCTTAAGTATATCACTAACTGATAATATATTTCTTTGTTCATTGAAAGTGCACAGTCTTTTCTCCAGGTGATATCTCCTTTCTGTTGAAATTTGATCTTCTAATGTGTGTTTTTGGAGTAAAAGAGCGCACTGGCTTATGAAGCCAATATGCGTATATTTATTAATGCTAAATTATGATTGGTCGATACAAAACAAAGATCGTCTAAGCCACGATCGAGTGATGTAACAATTGATCATTGATGGGAGAGAGAGATATAATAAGCTAATAATTTCAACACTCCTCCTGCTTTACATATCTCAATAAAAATAAATAAATAAAAATAAAAATAAAAGAATAAAAATAAAATGTTCAACTGTATGTCACAAATGGCATCTATGAAGTACATTTACTGCAAATAATTATATATAAAATACTACTTGAGTAATAAGAATGATGTGGTAAAGGAAATAGAAATTTTAAAAAAGGTTAGTTATATAAGCCCATTTTTGCAATCAACATTTCAAGTCTTGATCACACAAGTGGCTTAGTTAATGCATCAGTGATCATTTCATCTGTTATCATGTAAACGATATCTATCACCTTTGATTCAACTTTCTCTCGAATAAAGTGATGTTGAATGTCGATATACTTTGATCGAGCATGATTAATTGGATTTTTGGCAAGGGTGATTGCTGATTGGTTGTCTTCAAATAAGGTTGTTGCACAATTAGGCAAATATTCTAGCTCATCCAATAGGGTGCATAGCCAAATAGCTTCTTTTGTCGCATATGCTAATGCCATATATTGTGACAGAAATATTTTTATTATGTTGAATTGCTCGAAAACGTATTTGTGCCGCAGTACTACTTAGTATATTTCTTAGTTAGAGTAGTATATTCCTACATTTGTCTTATCAATTTCCAAATCGTGAATTGTATAATTCTATGGACTAACAACCGTTTAGATTCTGAACGACAGTTTAGATTCTAAACGAGCATTTAGATTCTGAACGAGCGTTTAGATTCTGAATGACAGTTTAGATTCTGAACAAGCATTCACCCCCTTTATTTTTAGCTCATCACACTACCTTATTATTCTATTATTTTATTACTTAGCAATTTGTATAAATACCCCTCTCATAATTATCAATAAAATTCGGACTGTAACAAGCTAAGGAAGCTTCTTACAGACAACTCAAGGGATACTGAAGCCTTAGTCTGGGACTAAGCAATAGTTAGAGAGAGTCAAGGGACTCAAAACAAGAGAAGTTTATTTGTGACAAAGCTTATTACATTACATTCACTATATAATACACTTTCCTGCTAGTTACCCCCTTCAAAGCTGCTACCGCATAATCTACTAAGACCCCTAAAATGTATTTTCTGCACTTACTCAATATCAGAGTATTTCACCGTTAATATATTTTAGTCCACCACAATTGGTACCAACTGGCAGGAAATCATCGGAGAACCACCCATCCGACCAGATTTCCATCATCTATATTGCTTGATAAGAACAGCCAAAAAAAAAAAGTACAGCCACCACACTCTTGATGAAGTGGCGCCAAGTTGACCTAGACCTAGACAATCGATACATTAGAGCAGCCAAGAGAGACATTGATTAGAGCTACAGCATGCACCCTATACTCAGGTGCAGGTTCGAATCACTGGTACGACCAGGTTCCACCCAAGATAAGACCTATGTGAAACATATGATCGCCGGAGAGCAACAATATTGCCGGAGAGCAAAACGGATAGAAAACGAATTACTGAGTTGAACGAGAGATATACGGACTGAATGAACTGATGGAGAAACTGAACAAGAAATGGATAAATTATAACTACCTCGAAGCTAGTGCCCCCTGGTATGTGCTATAGAAAATGACCATAAGGACCACTGACGCCCGCCCTGGAGGAAGAATAAAATGATCACAGCAATGATTAGACCTGAAGAACATTCGGCATGTAGTTTGACAGAACATACATCCTCGGATCACTGACTAGATCAGGTCCCAGACATGATAAGCCCGAATGGAACACTGGAATGAACAATTGACAGACAGATGACCTACCTCACAGAAACCCATGGAGGAAGACAAAGCAATGGACAGCCATCTACTTAGGTTGACTCCTAGATGGAAGAAGAACAATTATTGAACATTTATTAATTATGAGAATCCTATAGGAATTTATTAGGAAATCTCTCTCTCGAAAAATACAGCAGAATCATATTACTTACTTGGATGAGTAACCAACTTGATCAACCTCTGGGAACTCATCACTCTTATCAGAATCAAATAGAATAACAGCAGAATCAAACAGAACAGTACAAACAAGAGAAGGACTCCCTAGAGCATGCCAGCTTCGGATAGCTCTCACTGGAGTCCAATATCCATCAGAAGAATCTGCTAGAGACCCAGGAACTTCGCTCTTGTCCCTGTTGAAAAGAATTATATAGAAATTAATAGGAATTCTCAATCCTGACAAAATTATTGAAGAAGAAGATACTTACCTGTCAACAACTTCAGGAGGTTCATTCTCCTTATCTGATGACCCTGAAGGTATAGGACTCGAGACCAGGATACTCGAATTCAAGACTTCAACCCCAAAAGAATCCGAATATCCTTCAGAAGTCACTGGATTTTAAGACAGTTCTAATTACATAAGAAAAACATAGCAGAAGAAAACCGTCAGTAAATGAAAATACTTCAGGAAGATTCCTGCCTACTGCAGTACCTACCAGGATATAGCATTGCATTTGCATCAAAGCCCTTGTCAACTGGGAGCAGCTGAGTTGCTACACCATCGTTGTCATCGTCATCGTCGAAATCAAGACTCGCTGCAATAGCTGCTTCAACCTCTTCTTCCTCCTCTTCTTCATGTTCAAAATCTAGACTTACCACAGAACTGGGAGTCAAGTCTGGTTCATAATACCAGGCTGCTTCATCCCAAAACCCCGGAGGAGTTTCATGGATGACCTCACCATCCTCAGAAGGAGCCAGAGGTGCTAGAAGATTAAAATACATAGCAAAGTCATAAGAAAAGAAATTATTGGTGATCAAGTAGACTTCTAATTGATCAGATACTCACCAACCCATTGACATGAGGGAGGATACTCATCGTCATCAGAATCCGCATCCCAAAAACCCGGAGGAGTTTCATGAACGATCTCGTTATCGCCGTCTACCGCAATTCAGGAACGATGACTGGTAGAAGGAGTTTCGCAGACAACCTCGTCATCATCCCAGCAATGCTTGCCAAGAACAGAAGTAACTGGATATTGTTGGTACTGTGAAGTCATAATGGAAGTATAGGAGAAAGGAGTAGTGTGTAAATTAGAAGACTTTTGGAGTTGCAAGACAGAGACGTCGGACGACCCTATTCTTATACCCACCAGGAATCACGCGCAAGAACAACCTAGAATCTTACGACCTAGAATAGTCCACCCCCGACCACCCAAGCACCCACCCCCGAATCTCAGCGCGACCCCAAGGACTTACCTAGAAAGAGACACCTCATTGCTGACCCAAGCAAGCAAGACAACCCTTGTCGAAGAGAGCAGATGAATTCGGACAACAAAAGCAAGATACATGACAAGATCCAGCCAAGGAACGAATTGCCGAAAGCAAGTCACCAAGCTCAGAAACGGAATTACGTGTGAATCCCACGCCCCCGACACCTCATAGCGAGATTCAACAAGACCGACAACTGCAGCATTCAGACAGCCCGACATGCGAACACGCACATGCACGCGCACACACCTGCCCAAATCACTCACCTCGTTCCGCCAATAACCCTAGCGAATGACCGACGAATCAGTTCAGATTGTCAGTGTCGAATGTGCCCATACGAAGCCAGAAAGCCAGGACACCCGACCGAGGACCCAATCCGCACCCAAATGACCTGAGAGTTAGAACGGAGAAAAATAGACTCGATGAATCAGCTCGCGCCCGAATGTTAGAATCACCCGACCCACTGACCCCGGTGTAAACAAAACGAATCACATACCCAAATCACACAAGAAATGAAGGAATGCACTGCGACCACCGCTTATGGTAAAATCTTGAGTTACATACTGAAATCAGCAGAATGACTCACATGCGCATCACGCGGAGAGATCCTTGAAGATTCTAGCAAGATCCATGACAAAAAAAA
>RBNK01000266.1:0-30940 GCA_003990785.1 Endogone sp. FLAS-F59071 | reverse complement strand
ATATCATTTTATTATACTTTAGCCAATCAATTTGTACCTTATATTTAGCCGAGCCAATCAGAAATTCAAGTAGTAACCTGGGTAGCTGTCCGTATAGCACCTTGTAATTTCTTATAAATACCTCACTCGCAATTATCAATAAAATTCGGACTGCAACAAGCTAAGGAAGCTTACAAACAGACAACCCAAGGGATACTGAAGCCTTACTTAAGGAGTAAGCAATTGGATAGTTTCGAGATTCTAACAGATACACTTTATTCAATCGATCGTATTTAATTCTTGCTAGTTAATACCTACATCGACACCCTTCTTAAGACGCTACTGCATAAACCGCTAAGACCCCTAAAACGTATTTTCTGCACTTGCTCAATTCCGAGTATTTCGCTGTTAATATATTTTAGTCCGTTACATTATATAGAATAAGTTTATAATTTGAGAATCATATAAGTATTAGAAAAATATTTTTAGTTTACAAATAGTATTACTTTATTTGTAAATAATATTTATTAAGATTTATAAATAAATAACTATAAGTATAGATGCTAATTATAAACTATAAACTATTTTTAACAAATACTCTATAAAACTACTCTAGAACTATTTACAAACTACTTAGAACTATACTAAAATAGCTATAAGAGTGATTATTTTAAATATTACAAATAATCACTACTATTACAGTATTATTTATAATATTCTAATTACTTAAATACTAATAAGAAATTACTTATTAAGGTATTTTCTATTAAAGATATACTACTCAATAAGAAATTTATTTATTAAGAAATTTTTATTTTTATAAAACCTTATATTTTTAGCAATACTCAATAAGGCATTACTTATTAAGGTTTTACTTATTGAAGTATTACTTATTGAAGCATTTCCTTTTCATACATTATCATTTATAATCAAAGATCTTAATCTAGACAGCTACTTATATAGTACTACTCTTTGATCTTTTATATAAATATCTCTAAATTCTTTATTCAATAAACTTCAGTCTTCAGTTCTCAATTCTCTCAAAAATACTCTTATATAAATAACTAATATACTAAACTTATATAATTCTCTATAAGAGCTGGAACCTCAAAAGACTTTACATAATGTAAATAGTTATAAACTCATTAAATTGATATTCTGCACTATATCTGCAAACTATCAACACTAACTTCTATAGCTATGTATACTCAAGACCCTTTGAGAGCTAAAGATCTCACCCCCTTACACAAGTGTACTAAGACTTCAAGTCTGAAATTACAACTAATAGTCTTATAAAGAAACAAAGTACTTTATAATACCTTAGAACTTTGCAATGACCTCAGAGTTCTTTCTAAGTCCAATATAGATTAGTATTATCAGATGCTTCCTCACAGGTGGTTCTAGAAAACCCCCTTACAACAGCAGAGCAAAAGATGAACTGCACCAGAACAGTGTGTATGGCTACTGAGAGAGAGAGAGAGAGAGAGTATAGACTTCTGCTTACGTATTTAGGCTTTTTGCATGTGAAGAAACGCGATCTGATTATGTGGCTTATTAAGCATTACCAAGCGTAGGAAACGCAAACGTCATCAAACGGCAGGTTTGGCAGAGATACAAGCCTTACGGAAAACATCATAGAATGAGTTCGTTCTACAACGCGCTCCTAAGCTCTTTTTCAAACAGTATTACCGGGAGATATGACATTAAAGGGCAAGTTGCTTCTGCTGGCTTGTGGAAGGTTTACTCAGGAACAAGGAAGACAACAGGACAGCAAGTCGCCATCTTCGTATCCTTTGCCAATCATTGCTTAATCGATTTAACGCAATCCGATCTCGTGCTTACAAGAAAGTTCCTGTCCTTAACTGTTAAACATCCATCTTCACTTGGATAGGTATTTGAGAAAAAGGTGCTAGACAATTATGCCAAACGTGACAAGAACGCTTCGCGGAACGACTTTGAGAAGGTGTATGATGTGTTGAAGAAAGAGGTATTTGCAAGCACCAAATTTGAACTTGTTGCTTGAGAACCACTGCCTACTCGCGTTGTTGGAACGAAGACTAGAATCATAATCATGCGTCTTACCTCAAACTCGTTAAACAGGCAGCACATCTCGCTCGCCTTCGACATCCCTCGGTCCTTGAAATCGTCGAGCCGGTTCACGAGTCTCGATCGGCAATTGCGTTTGCAACTGAACCTGTCATTGCGTCCCTGTCCAACTTGTTGGGTAACACCGATGGATTCGACGGACCCGTGCCGAGCGAGATTAGCGGGTTCGAATTGGACGAATTGGAGGTTTGTAGAACAGGCAGGTCCTTGGCCTAATGTGCAAGTTTTAGAGACATTGAGAATTGCTTGGAGCCACGTCTCTGATAAATTAGCCAGTGAAGTCAAGAATGCTGGACAGTAATATCTACTCTTGCATCGCATGTTCTAACCGTGTCACGCTCTCCCTCCTTTATCTTGGATAGACTCAGAAGGGATTGCTCCAAGTAGGCAAAGGTCTCCAGTTCTTGCATAACGATGCGAAGGTGGTGCATTCAAATCTAGTGCCAGACGCTATCCTTGTAAACATCAAGGTAAGGCATGATTTCAAATAAATATATATGATTTATAGTTATTTATGTTTGTACTCGGAAATTGGCATAATTGCATAGTTAATAGTGGATTCTATGCAAAATCATGTTATGGATTGGTTTATGTCAAATCCAATTATGGCTTAAGGTCATGATTAAGAGAAGAAGTGTCACAGTATATGATGAATTTTGCATGTTTCTTCTCAAGAGTTGTACATTCTCGCTATGTTCCCTCTTGCTGAGCGTTATATGCATTTTTTGTAATGGGCCCCATTCACAATTCAGGGAGATTGGAAGATTGGCGGGTACGTGGTTGTTACATCTTCCGTCAGTTTGTATTCATAGTGACCCGGATTTTATTATATACAGTCACTATGAGAACAATTGCATACTGGTTAATCTCTATCTTAAATGATTCTCAATAGTTTCGGATTCAGCATCTTTTTGAACAATCTCGCGGGTGAAAAAACGGCAGACAATTATTACGAATATAATGATTTCCTACCTGCCAATGCACAAAAGAATTTGGATTATTTAGGTCCGTAAAATGTTTGTGCTTTCCATGGTAAATCTGCCCAACTATCCCAATACATCTTCTATGTAATTGACT
The DNA here is from genome assembly GCA_003990785.1 of Endogone sp. FLAS-F59071. Classification (NCBI taxonomy): domain Eukaryota; kingdom Fungi; phylum Mucoromycota; class Endogonomycetes; order Endogonales; family Endogonaceae; genus Endogone; species Endogone sp. FLAS-F59071. Next base: position 27,778 of record RBNK01000266.1, on the reverse strand, counting down.
GGCGTTAATGAAACGCACGACTTCACTTCTACTAACATAGCCCCAGAATTTGTTCTCGACAACGAAATTGCCATTGCCAATGACGTGTTTGCCCTCGGTTGCTTGATATTTTCTATTCACAACCGGGGAGGTTCCCTTTTGAACACGTTTCACAACGTGCGGACTTATGAGCGCAAAATTCAGGCTTTGAATACTATCGACTTCACCAATTTACCGTTCCATTTGCAAGGTAGGTTATCAAGAAATCTGTTATGCACAATGTCAAGAGGCTCTATTGGCAAAAACTTGTGATATTCGGGTTTCCAGAGGCTCAATGAAATGTGTGATAGTGAATGCGAAAAAATCATTTCCGACAGACATGGAGATATTGATCCCCAATGCATAGCGATTTGGTTCATCAGAAAGACACAATAATCTTCAATAGCACGGCGATATATGACTCATCCTTTTTTTTTTTTTTTTGGTTTTTTTTTTTCTTTTTTTTTTTTGGCTTTTTTTTGGCTTTTTTTTTAATTAAAACCCAAATTCAAAAATTGAAAATGTAGAGGTTATTCACCGCCTGTTAATCCGCGACTCTTCTCGCCGCATGACGGCGACTGAGTTTCAAGTCAGTAAATTTTTCGACAACATACTAGTTTCCACAATGAAGTATATGGAGAGTTTCCCGGAGAAAACGCGAGAGGAAAAGGCGGCATTTATGAAAGGATTGATCAGAATATTAGGGCAATTTCCGGATAGAGTTCTGTTTCGGAAGGTGAGCATACTAGAATATATGGGATGCATTTCTTTGAAACCAGATTCAGAAGCGGCAAAGTAATGAGGTGTAGTAAGCAATATGTCATCGAAACTTGGACTATATCGCTTAAGTCATATGGGGAAGGGGGAAAAAAAAAAAGTCATATTGCATTGACATATTTTGTAATTTGGTCGCTTTCATGTAGATTCTACCATCACTTCTTGAAGAGCTCAAAGACCATTCCCTATTGCCCTTCACTCTTCCTAACATCTTCCACATTATCCAAAAAATGACGGCCCAAGAATTCTCGGAACGGGTATTGCCTTCCCTGAAGCCAATTTTTACGATACGAGAACCACCGCAGAATTTGATAGTATTACTTGAAAAATTGGATTTGCTCCAACAAAAAACACCGAGGGAGGTGTTTAGAGATGGTATGTGTGCATTTCGAACTTATAATATTTTATGTAAAATCAAACACGTCTTTGCGTACAACAATATCTGTTAGTGATATACATTGTCTTTGACTGTACGTACTACTCCTTTCTCCATCTTCGAAATGTAATGCAGACGTCATGCCACTTGTATATGCTGCTCTTGAAACACCTATACCAGTGGTTCAGGAGAAAGCGTTGAAAGTGGTACCTGCTCTTACCGAGTCGCTGGATTATACAACTATCAAGGGATCATTATTTCCAAGAGTACAGGTAATCATTTCACTATTGTGTGATCTTTCAATAGCATCAAATGCAGACTAGAGCTGAACAGAATTCGCGGATTTTGCAGGCTTTATTTGTTCAAACCACGATATTGTCAGTAAAAGTTAGCACCTTAATCTGTTTCCACTCGCTACTCAAAGTGTTGGATAAGGTACGTTTGTTTCGATTTAGAAGCATCACGAGAGACTATCGGTTAATACTTTAATTACCTATTGACTTACAATCCATAATGCCCAAATAGTTCACAATGCAAGAAAAGCTTGTTCCCATATTGAAGAACATTAAAACGAAGGAGCCAGCTGTCATGGTATTGTCAAACTGGAATTTGATTGTACTTGCACAAATTATTTCTATCTTTGTACTTTTAATAGTCAAGCATAATTAAAGATAATTGTGCTTTGATTTATCCTCTCCGTATGGCCAACATAGCTTGCAACGCTAGCCGTTTATGACGAAATGGGCAAGCATCTCGATAAAGAAATCATTGCTACGGAACTGCTACCTCAGTTGTGGAGAATGAGCTTCGGACCTTTACTGAACGTGGACCAAGTATGTTACCTTAGTATATTAGCACTGTGTAAAGAGTCTCTAGCTTGCGCTTATTTGTGGAGGTTTTCCTTGCCTCTATCCAGTTCAAGAAATTTATGAGAACTATTCGGGAACTATCGACTCGTGTTGAAGAGCAACATACTAAACACTTACAGCAAGTAAAATCTCTCGATGACCAAACAAGGGGCCTTACGATAGATGGCGCGTCAGTTGCGAGCTCGAACATGGTGTCTTCAGACGGCGGTATTTCCGATTTTGAGCGTTTGGTACAGGGTGGGGGTGTCAACGCTTTCGCTGATACTGGGGACGATCCCTTTGGAGCTATGGTTGGATCCTCGGTTGCTGTCTCGGGGCACACCCATACCGGGATATCGGAAGATTCTTTTGGTGTTATTCAAAACGCTAGCTCACAGTTTAGCAAGCAGTTACAATACCAATCGCGTCCAAGCTCTCCATTATCGTCGGGAGCAGTCCTTGGAAATTCGCCTGTTTCCAGCGCAGCAAAGTCCGCACTGTCAGCATCTACATATCAGCAATCTGTACCTACTCCGACCTTATTGACATCAAGATACCATCACCCACCTTCTGCCTCGCCAATTTTGCCTTCCATACCACTTGTACAATCTAATAGCAGCACGTCGTCGCCGTCGCTATCGCCAAACACGTGGTCAAAACCAATCGTACCGGCAGCCGTGTCGATGATCCCCCTTCAACCGCCGATATCATCGTCAACGTCAACGTCTCTGCAGCCACCGATGAATAACCATGGGTTTGTCTCAGTGCCGTCCACATCATTAAATCCTCCCGGATACCAGCGAAGCCAAGCGTCACCCCACATACCCGCAGCTGCTCCAAATTTCGATGCGCTCAAATCGTACACTGACTCCTTCAGTAATACAACACCGAACACAAGTTTCCCAAATAGTCTTGGAGGCGGGAGAATGGGAGTTATGCAACCGAACAGTAACTTAGGGAGTATGGGAGTATTGCAACCTACAGTGTACGGTGATGGTGACGGGCGGGTGAATAACTCTGGCATAAAAGTAAAAAAGGAAGATTTGGATCTTTTCGATCCGTTTTCAGCCTCGTGACGAAGCAAATAAAACGGACATCACTAGAACGTGAAAGAGATGTTATCGCAGTGGTGTCACTTTGAAAACAATGCCAATAATAGGGAGAATATGAAACAAGCCAGATGGTAGTAATATATGACGTCACGTTGAATTATGCCAAGCTTTAGCGAAGCCCTCTATCAGCGACGTGGATGGCAAAGTCTGGAAAGAAATGTCAGTATATATAGGCATAGAACAATGAGTGGCCTCTATCGTTCATAAATTTTAAAGTATCCTTAGAAAATTCCTTTCCTGCCTTCCAGTCACACCACCAAACTGGCTACATCACATAATTAACTATAGTGCACTTCGTCTATAATCGAACGGCTTCTATTCCTATGGAATGACATTAATAATTAAAAATAAAACTATATAAACCAATAGAGAACATATCTTAACGTAACAGAGAGATTTTTTGATTTTTATCCTTTTTAAAAAAAAATTGAAAATCACAATTTGTGGCTTAGATTTTATAAGTGACGGTTTATATCAACTTTACAACCTCGCCTATAATCAACCAAATTAAGTCATTTTTTGAGCTTCTATTTCTCTAAAACATAATATTAAATATATATTATGATATAAATCAGTGGTTTATATCACTGGCTTTAGTGTAACAGAGAGTTTTTTTTTAGTTTATAGTTAGTAATATCCTATTGAAATATCTATTTATTCATTTTTAGCTATTTTCTAGCTTCTATTTCTCTATAATAAAAAATATATTTTAAAAAAAGACTACTATGAATCAATAGCATACTATTAGCTTCAATATAACAGAGAACTTTTTTAAAAAAATACTTCAAATTGTCTATATTATAGAGCCTAAATGCTCCAAGTTGAATCTATTTCAAATCTGAATAAATAAATTCATAGAAAATCCAAAAAATCTAAATAAAAAAAAAATCTAAAATAGACTTATATCCATGTTTTACATACATCATTAGATTATAATCAGGTTGAAATATTGTTGATATTTATTGAAATAATCAATTCAAACTTAATTTGATTATTTCAATAAATATTAATAATATTTCAATCTAATTATAATCTAATAATATATGTAAAACATAGATATAAGTCTGTTTTAGATTTTTTTTATTTAAATTTTTTGGATTTTCTATGAATTTATTTGTTCAAATTTATATTCAACTTAGTAAAGGTACTGATGCTAGTAGATGCTAAGGTGCCTGAAGAGTAGCTTATAGCTGATATTCTACCTAAAGGTTTAGCAAGGTGGGTAGTAATACTAATATGACCAGGTGCTATTTCTTAAGCTGTTGTAATCTAATCTTTATTCAAAGATAGGGTTGAATCTAATTCAAATCTAGATAAATAAATTTATAGAAAATCCAATAAAAATTCAAATAAAAAATCTAAAAACATGCTTATACCTAAATATCCTATATATTGCTTTATAATATCTAGCAATGGAAACATAAAAGAAAAAACTATATTTATACTTATAGAAGTTAAACTAAGTTCAAAAGTAAGTATAAATTTACATTGAGGTTTCTGCAAGCAGCTATATTAAAAAATAATAGTTATTTATATGTTGTTATAGATAGGCTATATTTAACTAAGTATACAAGTGTCTTTCAGCTTTGCTTACTGTATGTCTCAGATGCCTTAAAGAGAGTTATTTCTTGATATATTTGATTTTGAGTCTAATAAGTTTTCTTGTACTAGAGAGGGATTTGATATAGCTCAGTAGACCTTGATTACTCAGTTATAAATATACTTATCATTATTGAATCATAGCATTTTCAAAATTGATTTTCATATATTTTCCTCTCAATAAATATAAATATACTAAATAAAAGATAACTAATATAATAATATAGATACAATTATAAATATTATTATCAGTTATCTACATTTTTAAATTTGCAACAAGCTACTTATAAACAAAAGTCAAGGAAAATTATACTTGATTTATTTTATTTTATTTTTTATTTTGTTAACATATCTTTTTAGCCTAAAAGTGTATGAACAACTATTATATTCTTTTATTTATTATCAGAACATGTTCCCACAACTGAAGCTTATATATATATATATATATCTGATAAAGCTAGTACTTCACAATTCTACAGAATTATTTCCCTCATCAAAATTGAATACCTTCCATTCAAAATCTCCAACAAAGACCTTGCCGTAGCTCTCGGCCAGATTAGCCATTGCAGCTTCTAGCTCGTGTTGGGTGGTTTCTTCCATGTCCACCTCTTCCACAAACAGCATAAAATTCCTTGTTGCTAAGGCCCCATCCGTTCCATCGACAATCTTGGTAACGTCGGAGTCTCTGTAATTCCACATACGCGTCAGCACGCGGCTCGCGTCGCGGTACACGACTTCCCCGACGTTTGTCTTCTCCTTGTCACCACCAAGCTGCTGAAACTCTTCATCGCCCACACTGATGTCGAGGCGAATATCCCCATTCACGGTGGTGGAGTCATAGCCGCCGTGGGGAAGGAGGAAGCGGACTTGATTGGTGAGATATGTATCCACGATAGGTCCGATCGGACGCGGCCACTTTTTGTCCTTGAGCAGGCGAAGGCTGAGCGCCCAGTGCGTTGGCTTGTGGCTTTTCACCTTGACTCCAATCTTAGTGTACGCATCTTTCCACCGAACTATGTTGGGATGACTGTTGAGTGCCGCGTTCGAGTCAAAGGACGATAGTAGCGAGATAGAGAGTCCGTCTTGAGCTCTAGGAGGTTTTTTTCGCCATCAGGACGCAGTGATGACACCTGCCCATGTAAATATCCGATACGAAGACGAGGGAAGAACTCAAAGACAGAATGTTCTACTATCAGCTTTGAAGACATGGTTTTACAGAGTTTTAAGCTTACAGTGCCCGACATCACGTGACATATAGCAATTTTCAGACAGCAGTCACATAGGAAATAAATTTTTTTTTAAAGCCTCGAGTGACGCGAACACTCTAATTTACAATATTTCACAATATGCCACTATGTAATAAACAACACAATCATACCCTCAAACTGGCAGCCAATAAACGCCATCTTATACAAAAAATTCAAGTAGAAATGGAGTCCAGGCTCAGCTTGAGGAGTTAGAAGATATTTGGATATTTAGAGTACTAATTCAGATATTGTATATATCTTACTCTATTTTCATATAATTTTATATAGTGACTGGTTTTCCTTTCAGTCTTTATTTTCTATTATTGATAGTAAAAGTATCCATCTTTGAGCTTTAATAACTTTTCAACTAGATATCTAATTAAAAAATAGAAATTACTTTTATAAATAGTGTAATAAATGTACTAATAATCAGTCATTCCACGTGAGAGTGTTCAGAATGATGGATACAATATCTCCAGTTGTGTATCCTTACTAACAGCTACTTGCTGTACTTATTCAGACTTTACTATAACTGATATTGAGATATTTTAAGACTCTAAGTAAACTAATTTATTTAATATAAAATAGAGGGAGTATTTATATAAATTAAAAGACTAAGAAACAAATAATATGTAAGAGTAATATTATTAGACATTATAAATAACCATTACTGTGCCGCAACACTACTTAGAACATTCTAGTCACTCGAAATAGAATTATCTGATATGGTAGTTCCCGATTTAGAAATACCAAATGAGGTATTGCCAAATAGAGCATTGCCAATTAAGGAATTAATTAATGAGGAAATTCTGTTTTAGGAAATTCCTTTTGTAGTATTACCATATTCAGAAATACCTTTAGTAATATTACCTATTGAAGCATTTCCTTTTTCTATATTATTTATCTTAGCATTACTCTTTTCAAAAATACTTCATATAGCATTTTCTTTTATTAAATTACTATCTCTAGTAATTTCCTTTTTGATTATTACCTTTCACAGTATTATCTTTTACTGCATTACTTATTTTAGTATTTTTTTTTGAAGTATTACCACTATCAGAAGTACTATCTTAAGTAGCTATCTTTATAGCAGTACTATCTGATCTTTTATATAAATACTCTCTCAATTCTTTATTTAATAAACAGAATCATCATTCCTATTAGTTCAATTTCTTAACTTCCCTTCACAACCCTTATACACAATATATCAATCTTATACAAATCTTTACAAGAGCCAGAACTTCAAGAGGCTTGCATAATGCAAATAGTTGTGGACTCATTAAATTGAAGTTTTATACTATTCTTGCAATATTCTGACAATTAAGTTCAATAACAGTGTACACTCAAGATCCCTTTGAGAGCTAAAGATCTCACCCCCTACTACACACATCAAGAGTGCTAAAAAGACTATAAGTCTGAGAATCACAATTAATATTCTTATAAAAGAAACAAAGTACTTTCGATACTTTAGAAACCTTGCGATATACTCGAAGATTCCTAAGTTCAACATAGATTAGTATTATCAGACACTTCCTTACAGGTGGTTTAGAAGAAACCCTCTTATATAATAAAAGACCTTACTATGAAAATATAATTTAATTATTGCAAAGTATATAATGATACTAGTAATGGCATCATAATAATAAAAAGTTTATCATAATAATAAAAAGTTTATTATGATAATAACAAGTTTATTATAATAATAAAAAGTTCATTAAGCTAAAATATATAGAAATAACTATAAATAGAAGGTAACAATAACTCTAAATTGGGTATAGTAATAAATTCTTAGAAATCAAGCAAACTTGAGATCAATTATTATATCTGAGGGCTCAACTGGAAAGGTTTTGCTCTTAAAACTAAAAGGCAATAAAATGATTTCTTTCTTAATAGTTTATTAGATTTGTATAATCTTAGCAAAGGTCAGCTTATATATATTAATAGTTTTTCTATAGAACAGTTTTTCTATAGAACTCAGATAGAATTTATTTATATCTAAGGAAAAGTATATAAGTTTTGTTAGTAATATCTTTTTTAAACTTAGATAATACTACTTCTTATCTTTTGATCTTATAGTATAGGCTACAGACTCATTCTTAGTAGAATCAGATTATAGTATTAGTTATATAATTTTGATAGTATAAGTATTTATAATATTGTTAGCTAAGTAAGAGAAGTCTTTTAGAGTTTTTTTCTTAATTAAGGGGTATATCAGAAAAATGGTTAATTAATTTATGAACTATTTTACTAAGAGCTGCAAACTATTTTACTAAGAGCTATTAACAAAATAGCTATAGATATTAATATTAGTTATAGACTATAAACTATTATTAGCAAACAGCTGCAAACTACCCTAAAACTCTACTAGAATAATATCATAAACCACAAACACCTCTAGAACAATATTGCAAACTATAAACTGGCTAAAACAGCCTATAAACAGTCTGAGAACAGCCTATGAGTATAAATGCTAGTTATAGACTATGAACTGAAAATAGTTTTCTGATATGTTTAGTTAATAATCTCAGATTCTCTCATCAGTACTTCCTTTATTATAAGGGGGTTTCTCTTAAACCGCCTGTGAGGAAGCGTCTGATGATACTAATCTGCATTGGACTTAGGAATCTCCGAGTACGTCGCAAGGTTTCTAAGGTATTGAAAGTACTTTGTTTCTTTATAAGATTATTAATTGTGAATTTCAGACTTATAGTCTTAGCACTCTTGATGTGTATAGAAGGGAGTGAGATCTTTAGCTCTCAAAGGGATCTTGAGTGTGCACTGCTATTGAACTCAGTTGTCGGAATATTGCAAGAATAGTGCAGAACTTCAATTTAATGAGTCCGCGACTATCTGCATTATGCGAGTCTCTTGAGGTTCCAGCTCTTGTAAAGATTTGTATAAGATTGTATATAAGAGTTGTAAAGGGAAGTTAAGAAATTGAACTGATAAGAATGATGATTCTGTTTATTGAATAAAGAATTGAGGGGGTATTTATACAAAAGATCAGATAGTACTGCTATAAAGGTAGCTGCCTAAGATAGTACTTCTAATAGCGGTAATACTTCAAAAAGAAATACTGAAATAAGTAATGTAGTAAAAGGTAATACTATGAAAGGTAATAATAAAAAGGGAAATTACTAGAGATAGTAATTTGAGAAAAGGAAATACTATATGAAGTATTTCTAAAAAGAGTAATGCTAAGATAGGTAATGTAGAAAAAGGAAATGCTTCAATAGACAATACTACTAAAGGTATTTCTGAATACAGTAATACTACAAAAGGAATTTCTTAAAACAGAATTTTCTCATTGAGTAATTCCTCAATTAGCAATGCCCTATTTGGCAATGCCTCATTTAGTATTTCTAAATCGGGAACTACCATATCGGGTAATTCTATTTTGAGTGACTAGAATGTTCTAAGTAGTGCTGCAGCACAGTAACGGTTACTTGTAATATCTAATAATATCACTTTTACAACTCTTCCCCCTTTGAAAAAAATAGCATTCACGCTATTTCTGTAGGGACTTGTGATATTTTTTCAGTACTTCATCTGCATTTGTCAGATTGCTAAGCGGTTCCCATGTTGCGTCATGTAAGGGGTATCCTTTCCACTTGATTAGGTATTACGGTGTCAATCTGTTGCCTTGTTTGGTAATCCATTGATTTAAGATTTCTTCTACTTCGAATTCTTCTGCGTCATTGACTAAAATTGGTGTGAGTGATTTGATTTGTTGATATCAGTCTTGTTCCAAAGTTTTCTTATCTATTGATTTCAGTAGGTAACTTTAGATTCCTCCATATATGGCAGTTATAGTGCATTTCTTGTGATTCGGGTACTGTGATTTGTTTTGTTTACACCAGGGTCAGTGAGTCAGATGATTTTAATGTTTTGTTTATCTTGAACTTGTTTTTTGGGCGTAAGCTGATTTGTTGGTTCTATTTTTCTCTGTTCTAACTCTCAGGTCATTCATGTGGATCGGGTCCTTGGCTGGGTATCCTAGCTTCATTCATGACGAGCACATTCGATGCTGATGATCTGAACTGATTTGTCGGTCATTCGCTAGGGTTATTGGTGGAACGAGATGAGTTATTCAGGCAGTGTATATGTGTGTCTGAATGCTGCGTGTCAGTCAGACTGAATCTCACCATGAGGTGTTGACATGAGGTCTTGGGGGTATGGGATTCACACGTAATTCCATTTCTGAGCTTGGTAACTTGCTTTCGGTGATTTGTTTCTTGGTTGGATCTTGTCATGTGTCTTGCTTTTGTTGTCTGGATTTATCTGTTCTCTTTGACAAGAGTTGTCTGCTTGGGTTAGCAATGAGGTGTCTCTTTCTAGGTAAGTCCTTAGGGTTGTGCCAAGATTCGGGTATGGGTGGTCATTTGCGCGTGATTTCGGCAGTTATAAGAATGGGGGTCCTGACATCTCTGTCTTTCTTGCAAGATCTCCAAAAAGTCTTCTAAATCACATATTACTCCTTTCTCCTATACTTCTATTATTCCATTATGTCTTCACAATACTAACAATATCTAGTTACTTCTGTCCTTGGCAAGCATTGCCAGGATAACAATGATGGTGAGATAGTTCGTAAAACTCCTCCTTCGAGCCCTAGTGTTCTGGGCAAGCGCCGTCAGGATGGCGAGAATACTAGTGAGCATCCTCCCAAGTATCAATTTGTAGAGACTTCTGCTCTAGGTTTGTATACAAGTTGTTGTAAGTTGAAATTTTTGGAAGTCTTCTTGACTTATGAGTGGTTCTTTTCTACTATGCTTTTCAAACTATTTGAATACTCCAGATACTCCTCCATGTGGTTAGCGACGACAACCTTGCAATCATCATGGAAGGTGGATTTCAAAAGCACGAATTGTAAGGCCCCATGATCGATTTGGTCGATTTATCAAATGGGTCTCTGTTGTGATAGTTGAGCCGATTGTCAGTCTGTCTCCAGTTGTTGCTGCTGTAGTTACAGCTTCAGTGGCACTTTCTTCAACAGCTAGCAAGACTTCTGCTACACTTATTATGACTAATAAGGTTGAAGACTGGTAATTATAATTCAGTTTTGATATAACTCTTGTCTATTTTGTTGAGATTTCTTAGTAATTCTCTTTTCTTTTTGATGGTTAAATCAGCCATATTAACAGAAGTCCTTGATCTCCAAAGTCTGCATGGTCTCCTTGGCCTCCTTCAGATGATCAAGAGAATGTGCATCCTTCTTCTGTAATTGTTGAAGATTGGGTTGATGTCCGAAAACGCCAATCTATTGAAAGGGTTAAGTCCTAGTTTTCAGAACCTTGGTCTCCTCATAGAGTTCTAGGATTTGAGGAGCGGGTAAATTTATGGAGGGCTTATATTGCCTCCCATTGTGCATCACCATCATCTTCTTCTTCTAAGTAAATCTGAATAAATAATTATTTCCTTAATTGAGATTCTTTTGTCTATTAATTGTTCAGTTTGTAGTCTAGATATTGCTGATAATTGTTTCATCAATAATCATTCATCTGTTTCTAATTCGACTAGTGTTGTTATATCAGCTGGTGCTTGTTGTTCCAGAGTATATAATTCATTTCTATCAATACTGATTCGGTAATCTATGTCTCCAATGAATGATTCGTATCATCTTCTCAAGGTTGCTTGTATTGACATGTCTTTATGAAGTCTATTCACAAAGTTCACCTGCTTTTGAAGTCTGTCTACGCCTCTCATTGTTGTGATTATCTCCATTCCTCCTCGATATTGTAGTCTTCTTGCCAATTTGTATAAATATTTGGTGTTACTTCAAGTATATCGCAAGTATTCCAAAAGAATTTAGGCCTTAAAAATGTTCATAATATATGTTCCTCAAATGTTGATTATGTTGTAATTATGATGACGCTGAATGTTCATTGTGTTGAGTATTGATGTTGCTGCTACCAAAGTTGTATCTTGCCATTTCAGCAGTTTGCTAGGTAGTTTTTCATTGTTACTGTTGTCAAGTTGTAAGGGGTGGCGGTGTTTCGTAACTCATAGCTCCCAAGTTGTATCTTGCCAGGTCAAAGGTTTTCTAGGCAGTTGAAGGACAGTTTTTCATTACTGCTGCTACCAAGTTGTAAGGAGGTTTCTCTTAAACCACCTGTGAGGAAGCATCTGATGATACTAATCCGCATTGGACTTAGGAATCTCCAAGTATGTCACAAGGTTTCTAAGGTATCGAAAGTACTTTGTTTCTTTATAAGATTATTAATTATGAATTTCAGACTTATAGTCTTAGTACTCTTGATATGTATAGAAGGGAGTGAGATCTTTAGCTCTCAAAGGGATCTTGAGTATGCACTGCTATTGAACTCAGTTGTCGGAATATTGCAAGAATAGTGCAGAACTTCAATTTAATAAGTCTGCAACTATCTGCATTATGTGAGCTTCTTGAGGTTCCAGCTCTTGTAAAGATTTATATAAGATTATATATAAGAGTTGTAAAGGGAAGTTAAGAAATTGAACTGATAGAAATGATGATTCTGTTTATTGAATAAAGAATTGAGGGGGTATTTATACAAAAGATCAGATAGTACTGCTATAAAGGTAGCTGCCTAAGATAGTACTTCTAATAGCGGTAATACTTCAAAAAGAAATACTGAAATAAGTAATGCAGTAAAAGGTAATACTATGAAAGGTAATAATAAAAAGGGAAATTACTAGAGATAGTAATTTGAGAAAAGGAAATACTATATGAAGTATTTCTGAAAGAGTAATGCTAAGATAGGTAATATAGAAAAAGGAAATGCTTTAATAGGCAATACTACTAAAGGTATTTCTGAATACAGTAATACTACAAAAGGAATTTCTTAAAACAGAATTTCCTCATTGAGTAATTCCTCAATCGGCAATGCCCTATTTGGCAATATCTCATTTAGTATTTCTAAATCGGGAACTACCATATCAGGTAATTCTATTTTGAGTGACTAGAATATTCTAAGTAGTGCTGCGGCATAGTAACGGTTACTTGTAATATCTAATAATATCACTCTTACATTTATAGTCTTTTCTATATCTTTCTTTAAGCTTTACTTGTTAGATATAGTAGACCTTAACCTTACTTTGATGAACTAGGGTAGAAAGGATAAAACTATTAAGTCTTTAAGCTAAATTGTACTTTCTTTTATAGCCTATATATAGTATAGTTTTTCTCACTTTAATTGTAATTTAACTGATTATAGTAATTCTATAATATTTCAATATATAAAGACTTGATCTCCAATATGTAAAAGAGCTATATTTATTTTCTTATTTTAGTTTGTCTATTATCTCTCCTGTATTTTGTTAATAAATATAGTTACTTTTTTTTAGATTAATTGTAACCTGCTGATATCTTATATGACATAAGCTTATAAGTAATCATTAAATATTCTGATATCTTTTTCTAGATAGTAAAACTCTTAATTAGGCAACCTCTTATATACAAGCTCAAAGGGGCTAAACTTTGTTAATATCTGACAAATTATTCAAATAGCAAAAAAAAGTACTATTAAGGTAATAGTCTCATAATATCTCTTGATTAATAATCTTTACTAGAATATTCTTAACTATTTAGTTAGTATACTCAGTTTAACTATTTCTTTATAGATGATATAAAGTTATTTAAAATATAGTAAGTATAAGAGAGTTTCTTCTAAACTACCTATAAGAAAGTATCTAATAATACTAATCTGTATTAGACTTAGGAATCTCTGAGTATATTGAAACATTTTTAAGGTATTAAAAGTACTTTATTTCTTTATAAGATTATTAATTGTAAATTTTAGACTTATAGTCTTTAGTACTCTTAATATATATAGAAGGGGAGTGAGATCTTTAGTTATAAGGGGGTTTCTTTTAAACTACCTATAAGGAAGCATCTGATGATACTAATCTGTGTTAGATTTAGGAATCTCCAAGTATGTCGCAAGGTTTCTAAGGTATCAAAAGTACTTTGTTTCTAGTAAGATTATTAATTATGATTTTCAGACTTATAGTCTTTTAGTGCTCTTGATATGTGTAGAAGGGGGGGTAAGATCTTTAGCTCTCAAAGAGATTTTGAATGTATACTACTATTGAACTGAAGTTTATTAAATAAAGAATTTGAGTGATATTTATATAAAATTCTTAAGGTACTATATGGGTAGCTGCTTAGGTTACTACTCAGAATATTAGTTACTAATTTAGAAGTCAAATAATGTATTAATGAAATCTATATTGTAGATGTTAGCAGTGCCTATGATATTGGTGGTACCTATAATGTCAGCAGTACCTATGATATTGGTAGTGCCTACTTCTTCTGTATCCGATTCCAATAAGGAAGTATTAGTTTCTTCTTTCAGATGGTTGTTATCTATTAGATAATTTTCCAAGAGGTGGAGTAATAAGGTTTCTTCTTCTTTATTTCATAAGTGTTCCCATTGACAGGGGCTTAGGCTACTAAGGTATTCCAATGTAAAAGGCCAATATTGGAATACCTTAAAGGTTTTTTTAGCTATACATATTTCTTAACAGTTTAATCCTAAAATTCTGGTAGATTCTTGTTCTGTTGTTTCTTAATGGTTCCCTTATCTTAACTGTAAGGTATATCTCATTTAATAGTAACTTCTGAATTATTCAGCAGTGTTGTGAAACTGATAGGTATTGATATTTTTTTTTGCAAGTTCTATTATATCAATAGTGTTTACTTAGGTTACTCTAGTATGTAGTTATAATAGTTCATTGTGTCAGTTGATAATTGTATTCTCCACTATATTCTTGATTTGTTTATAGTTTGGTCAAAGTAGAGTTGAGCATCTGGCAGTATTTCTTTGCTATAGTTGAGTCAGATAAGGCTCTTGAGTCTTCTGATTTTGGCAGCTAATAGCAAGTATAGTTATTTATTATATTTTTACAAGTATTTTTGTTGATACTTTTTATATATCACTCTTACAACTCTTTCCCTTTTGAGAAAATAGTGTCCATGCTATTTCTGCAAGGACTTGTGATAATTTTCAAGTACTTTATCTGCATTTGTTAGATTGCTAAGTGGTTTCCATATCATATCATATAAGGGGTATCCTTTTTACTTGATTAGGTATTGCAGTGTCGATCTGTTGCCTTATTTGGTGATCCATTGATCTAAGATTTCTTCTACTTCAAATTCTTCTATATTATTGACCAAAATTGGTATAGGTGGTATAACTTGTTAGTCTGGAAATAAATTGTCATTATTTGATATGTAATGTTTCAGTAGAGATATATGAAATATAGGGTGGATCCTCATTGTTGATGCTATAGTTTAGGGAAAATGGTGATAATTTTGTTAACTTTTGCTAAGCATTATTGCATGCAAATTTAGCAGTAGTTAAGTATTCATCTCAATCATTCTATCAATAGTTGATGTAAGTTCTAAGCATTTGTTCTAATGTCTGATTTATATATTCTATTTGTCTGTCAGTCTATGGGTAAAATATAGTTGATAGTGCTATTTTTGTTCTAAGTGTTTTGAATAGTAATTGTCAAAAGTTGTTTGTAAATTTTAGATCTCAGTTACAGATAATAATTCATAGTAGTCTATGTAGGTGAAAAATATTATCAAAAAATATTTTTGCTATATCAGGTACAGTATCAGTTGTTTTACTTGCAACAAAGTATGTTTGTTTGCTAAGTCAATCGATGAAGATAGTTATTATATCTTTTCCAGAAGTTGTTTTTAGCAGTTAGATAATGAAATATATACTGATTTATTCCCATTTTTCAGCAGATATAGGTAGCAATTGTATTAATCCAGCAGGTGATTATCTAAGTATTTTGTTATGTTAACACATATCACAAGAAGCTATGAAGCTCTTGGTGCTTGTAAACATTTTCAGCTAGTAAAAGTTTTTAGTGAGTGCTTTGTAAGTCTTATCAAATCCAAAGTGTCCTACTAAGGGTATATTATGATATTCTTATAGAATCTTGACATGAAGGTTTGAGGGTATAAAGAGTCGATCTTCATAATAAAGGTTGTTGTTTCAAATCTTGAATTTATTTGTTATATCCAGTTTGGTATTGAGTTTATCTATGATTTTTTGCACTTCTTTGTCTACTTGAACTCCTTCTTGGATTTCTTATATCTAATTATCTATGATTTTGATGATGGCTTTGATTTGTTCTTTCTCTTGTTATTGTTGAGATAATGCATCTGTGATAATATTAAGCTTTCCAGGTTTGTAAATTATTTCAAAGTGATAGTTGTTAAGGTGGTTCATTTATCATACTTGCTGGGTAGAGAGAGTCAGCTGTTTGTTTAGGTATTTGAGTAATTTGTGATCTGTATAGATTAAGAATTTATTGCCTATTAGGTAGTGTCTCTAAACTTGTATTATATTGATTATTGTGAGTAATTTTTTTTCATGAATAGGGTAATTTCTTTCTATAGATGATATTTTTCTTGAATGGTAGGTAATAGGTTGGTCTTCTTGTGAAAGTACAGCTCCAATTATATAATCTAAGGCATTAGTAGTTACTATAAATTGTAGGTCTGGTCTAGGCTTCTAAAGATAGATATAGTTGTTAACTTTTCTTTTAAGGTTTTGAAGGCTATATTATAGTTTTCATTCTATTCTTGATTAACATTTGTGCCTATAACTGTTAGATCATGTAGGCATACTACAATTCCTATATAGTTCTTGATAAATCATCAGTAGTATCCTGCTAGTCCTAAGAAGGATTATATTTCCTTGATTGTTATTAGTTTCTTCCATTTCCTGATTGCCTCAATTTTTGTAGAATCAACTAAAATTCCTTGTTCATTGATTCAGTGTCCAAGATATGTAACTTCTTTTTGTAAAAAGTTATACTTGCTGAGTTTGATATACAGCTGATGTTTCCTCAGTATTTCTAGTACTTAGCAGAGATGTTGTAAGTGTTCTTTTTTTGTCTTACTATAGATCAGTATGTTATTAATATAGATAACTATGAATTCATCAAGTAGCAGTCTTAATATATCATTCATCAGTCCTTGAAATATTATAAGTGTATTTGTTAATCAAAAGGCATGACTTTCTATTTATAATATCCATATCGAGTTCTGAATACTGTTTTCAGAATGTCTTCTTTAGTAATACAAATCTGATAATATCCTGATTATAAGTTGATAACTAAGAATATAGTTGCTCCTTTAAGTCTGTCAAATAATTTCATAATATTAAGTAATGGATATCAGTTCTTAATAGTTATATCATTGAGTTGTCGATAGTTAATATACATTCTAATTACATTCTTCTTTTTGACGAATATAATAGGTACTCTAAAAGGTAATATGCTAGGTTAAATAAATCCTTATTTAATTAATTCTTCTAAAGTCTTCTTGAGTTCTTGTAACTCTAGTCCTGATAATTAATAAATTTTCTTGAATAGTGGTTCTGTACTAAGTATTAATTCAATTCAGTGATTGATACTTCATTTTAGTGATAGTCCTTCTAGTAAGTTTATAGAGAATCAGTCTATGAACTCAGTGATAAGTGGTTGTAAAGATATGTCTAAGCTATTAATATCTATATCAGTTTTAGTAGTTATTTTAGTGATGTCTTTTTCAGTAATAATATAGTAGTAAACTATGTCATCTTTTTTAAGGTTTTAATAAATTTTTTTAGTAGAGTAGAGTCAGATCTTGCCATTTCTTGATTTGAAGACCAGTTTGATATTCTTGTTTTGATGAGTAAACTCCATAGTTCTGCTTGGCCAGTTGATGTTAAGGTTCTTCTGATCCAGCCAACTTTTTCCAAATACTATACTTGGTCTGGGCATACCTATGATTTCAAAGTTTAATATATTTTAGTATGATTCGATTAAGATTGGAAGATTCTTAGCAGTATGAGTGACTCATTAGGTTCCTCCATTAGCGACTTCTATAATCATTACTGCTTCTTATGGTGACTTGATTACTTTGAGTTGATCTATTAACTATTTGCTGATAAAGTTGTATATTGCTCTACTATCAATTAGTATGTTGACTATTTCATTCTTCATTGTTCCTTTATAGAAAAGAAGTTCTGTCTTCTTTCTGAGTAATGATAAGGTTCTATATTCTACTTTTTTTTTCTAGTTTTTCTTCTTTTGTTTCTTCAATCAACTACATATCAGTTGTATCATCAATTGACCAATCTGTTTTCTTTTCCTTAGTTAGTAATTTTATAGCCTTGTATACTTATTTTGCTTCTTTTTCTTCCTTCGCTAATTGTTAGATTTATGGTTTCTTGCTTTCTTCAATGCAGCTCCAGCATTTTCAAGTATCATCTATATAGTACTATTTCTTGTGCTATCTTCAGATACTATCATTCATCTTTGGTGAGTATAGGTTTCTTTTTATCTATTAATCCAAATCCTCCTGCAGTGCATTCAGTTTTCAGAAGTTGTTCTATAACTTTGACTATTACTGAATTATCAAGCTTGATGAATATGAATTGTGTTAGCTTAGCACCTTTGGTGACTTGGTATTTGTAGCAAGCTGATAAGTTATGAACTGCAAGTATGATTTCACCAATATAGTCTGTATCAATAACTTCTGCTTTGATCGAGATTCCTTCTTTGATTTTGCTGCTTTTATTTAAGATTTGTGTATAAGTTCCAGTTGGTAGCTTTAAGGTAATTCCTATCTTGATTAGGAAAATTGTGTTGAAATTTGATCTTCGAATATGTGTTTGGGGGTAAGGAGTGCACTGGCTCATGAAGCCAAATATGCGTATATTTATTAATGCTAATATATGATTGGTCGATACAGAAAATGATTTATTGAAATTATTAGCTTATTATATCTCTCTCTCTCCCATCAACGATCGATTGTATGTCACTCAATTATGGCTTAGACGATCTTTGTTTATATTGACCAATCATATATTAGCATTAATAAATACATGCATATTGGCTTCATGAGCCAGTGCACTCTTTACTCCAAACACATATTCGAAGATCAAATTTCAACAGGTTATGAGCCCCAAGCTGCTTGAATTGCAGCTTGACAACCTGAGATTTATGCAATCATAGCAATTACAACTGCGATTACAGTAAGCGTTTATTTAATATTGTAAACAACATGTTAAACAATATAATAAACAACACAACAAACAACACCGTGATAAAGCAACGCGATAAACAACACATAATGATATAGCATTCAACGACACAATGAAATGGACAACCTATACATATCGTCGTCAGCAATAAGATTGACAAGATTGCGGTCTAAATCAAAAACAGAGAACAGATATCAAACCCTTGATGACAACAAAGGATTGGATGGCAACCATCAGAGCAATATAGGATTTAGCCTTGATCAACAGGAACAGATAGCTACAATGATCAGAAATCAGGAAGATAAATTAGATACACTGGTAACCCTATTGGGTGAATTGATAGCAAAAATCGACAAAACAAACGCATCACCTAGCGTACCAACCAATCAGAATGCAGCTACAGAAGGCAACATGCCACAAATACAAATACAATCACCATTACCAACAATATCAACAAAGCTTAACAATCTGGCAAAGGAGTACCTGAAATCGATTAACAAATTCGATGGGTCAGGAGGCACACCTAGATTGTTTGATTACTTTGATGCCGTAGAGCAATTTATCACTAGCGCCGATCTATCAGTATAAAAGGAGGAAGTCAACGCAGCGATCAGTAAAATTACAGGTAATGCTAGAATGTGGTTATGGAGGCACGTGAACACATCGGAAGAATTTGATTTATAGAATGAGCTTAAAGAGGCTATGACGCAAAAATATGTACTAATGGAACAATTGTTACGAATGTGCAATAAGCTTGCAATGATGAAGCAAAAGGGATCGATCGAAGATTATAATGACGCGTTCAACTGAATTATGGTATAAATTGAAGACATGACCAATACAGAAGCTATACCGCAATATCTCCATGGTCTAAGCTCCAGGTATCGGGAATTAATACTTACATGGGAGAATATGTCGACAATGCTGGAGGCTTTACAACTTGCATACATCAGGTTTGACCCGGATAGTAAGCAGAGGCACGATGAAGTCCACGTAACAGACTGAGGTAGTGACCGAGGCAGCTACCAAGGCGGCTACCGAGGCGGCAGTCACGGCAACTAAGGTAGAAGCACCGGATGAGGCTGAGGCTATAACAACAATAACGAAAACAATCGAAGAGATTATCATAATAATAGAGGTGACTGAGGCGGCGATCGCGGAGCCCATCGAGGCAAGAATTTTCGGAGACATCCTCAGAAATGCTACGTCTGTAAGGGAGAACACAGAATATTTCAATGTAGCAAATTTAATGATTGGGTAAAAACAGAAAAAGAAAAGGCTAAACCGAGAGCTGAAGCAAATCTGGTGATTGGTGCCATTATTGATTTAGGCACCATGCAATATATGTTCAACCAATGGGAGATTTTCGAGATGGTGGCTGAGCACAATGGCTTGGTTATATATGCAGGGAACAAGAAACTACGCACCATACATGTTGGGACGATTGAGCTCAATGACAAGCTGAAATTACGGGACGTTTTATATGTACCGGAAATCACCAGAAATTTAATATCTGTGCGGGCATTAACACATGACGGAAATGACATAACCTTCAAAAGCATTGGATCAGTAATTAAAATTGGTGCGGATCATGAGGAAATCAAAATCGGACAAGCTAATGGTGATCTATTTCATTTATCGATATCAGAGCTAGAAGCAAACATCATCGATTCCAAGATTGATGACTATACATTATGACATCACTGGCTGGGCTATCCGGGCCGAAATACTCTGCAATCAATCAACAAATTTGTCACAGAGCTTGGAGATGTACAGCTGTTGACCAGACAAATTGAAATATGTACTGGGTGTGAACACATGAAGTCATACCGCAAGCCTTTCGGATACATGAAAAATCGATTGATAGAGCCTATTGGAAGGGTGCACTCAGATCTGTGCAGGCCGATGCCCATGCCATCAGTTAATGGAGTGAAATATATATTAACATTCATTGATGATGCCACTTGCTATATCACAACATATTTTATTGATAACAAAAGTGATACATTTGATCGATTCTGGGCATTCAAGGCATTCACTGAAATGCAATCAGGCCAAAAACTGAAGATTCTCCGGTCTGATGGAGGAGGAGAGTATGTAAACACTGAGATACACGAATTTTTAATCAAAAATAAAATTCATCATGAAATGATGATGCTGGATATGCCGCAACAAAACAGTGTTACTGAACGATATAACCAGACATTGATGGAGTCGATCTGGGCTGTTAAAATCACTGCCGATATACCTGACGAACTTTGGGCTGAACTTGCTGCAAGTGCTATATATTTATGCAACCGATTGCTAATGCGAGCCAATAAGGAGAGTGCCTTACCATTTGAATTATGGCACAATCACAAGCCTGATATTAGTAACTTGTGCGTCATATGGGCTGACGCATACATGCATATTTACAAAGAAAAAAGGTTGAAACTGGCGCCCCAATCCAAAAAGCTTAAAATGATTAGCTATCATGATGAAAAGAAGGCATACAAACTCTGGGATCCAACCAATAAGAAGATAGAGATCAGCTACGATATTACATTTAATGAATCTATTATATTAAAATCCCCAACAATTGTCAACTCAGAAGATCAAGAATATATCATTGAAGTGATCATTGGAGAATGCAAGATTGATGAAAAAAGGCAATATCTGGTTAAATGGCTAGGCTATAATAATGATGATGATAACACCTGGGAGCCAATCGAACAATTGATCAACACTGAAGCTTTACAAATTTGGCAAGATCGCATGCCAGAAGCTAATTTAATTGAATTAACCAATGACCCAATGATCTACAAGGAAGCAATTTCTCTGCCTGATACAAAGCTTTGGTAGGAAGCAATCAATCAAGAGCTTAAATTACTTAAGAATAATGACATGTGGATAATTGTATCTAAAGTGCCTGTGGGATGCAAGCCGATTGGATTTAAACAGGTATTTAAAAAGAAGCTCAACACTGATGGATCAGTTGCCAGGTACAAGGCGAGATTAGTTGCCAAGAGATATTCACAATAGCAAGGAATTGATTATGATGAAACATTTGCTCCCGTGGTGAAATTCACATCGATCAGGGCACTTTTATCGATTGGTGTAGTCCTAAACTTAGAAATTCACCAAATGGATATAAAAACTGCATTCCTGAATGGCGATCTTGATGAGGAGATCTACATGATGGTACCTGAAGGAATTGACCAATTGGAGCTGTCACCGAGAGCTGTGTGTAAGCTCAATCGATCATTGTATGGACTAAAGTAATCACCTCATATATGGAATCAGAAGATCAACAACTACCTCAGCCAATCAAATTTTACAAGACTACAATCAGATCATAGCATTTATCTAAGAAGAAGACAAGATGATCAATCACTGATAATTATTGCCATATATGTCGACGATCTACTAATTCTGGCTGATTTGATGGAAATGATGAACAAATTCAAGGTAAAACTTAGCAACGCATTTGATATAACAGACTGTGGCGAAATTAAACATTTTCTGGGTATTTGAGTCATGCATGATCAAAAAACACATACAATCACAATTGATCAAAGTCACTTTGCTAATCAAATCATTATAAGGTTTAACATAATGGATGCTAAACCAATTAGTACACCCCTTGATCCATCTATTTAACTCAAAGCTGAAGGGGGAAAATCTGCAGACCAAAATCTATTCAGACAAATGATTGGTAGCATAATATACCTAATGATCGGGACAAGACCT
Organism: Endogone sp. FLAS-F59071; assembly: GCA_003990785.1. Taxonomy (NCBI): domain Eukaryota; kingdom Fungi; phylum Mucoromycota; class Endogonomycetes; order Endogonales; family Endogonaceae; genus Endogone; species Endogone sp. FLAS-F59071. The sequence continues at coordinate 5,044 of RBNK01000266.1, read as the reverse complement.
GATCTAGCTGCTGCTGTTAGCATCATCAGTCAATTTTTGGCCAATCCAATGCAAGAACATCACCATGCTCTCAAATGATTATTAAGATATATTAAAGGAACAGCCAATTATAAGCTGTGCCTTGGATGTGATCAGGATCTAAAGCTGATCAGTTTCAGTAATGCCAACTGGGGAGGAGACATTAATACTCGATGATCAACCATGAGCTATATTTTCAACCTATCAGGAGGAGCCATTAGCTGGTCAAGCAAGCGCCAACCAACCATTGCCCTATCAACAACTGAAGCAGAATATATAGCATTAGCATATGCGACGAAAGAAGCCATTTGGCTACGTACCCTATTGGATAAGCTAGGATATTTACAGAATTGTACAACAACCTTATTTGAAGATAACCAATCAGCAATTGCCCTTGCCAAAAACCCAATTAATCATACTCGATTAAAGCATATTAACATTCAGCACCACTTTATTCGAGAGAAAGTTGAATTAAAGGTGATAGATATCATTTACATGGTAACAGATGAAATGATTGCTGATGTATTAACCAAACCACTTGTACGACCCAGACTTGAAATGTTGATCGCAAAAATGGGCTTATATAACTAATTTTTTTTTTTAAAAAACTTTTATTTTTCTTTATCATGTTATTCTTATCACTCAAGTAGTATTTTACATATAGTTATTTGCAGTAAATGTACTTCATGGATGATGTACAGTTGAATAGTTTATTTTTTTTTATCGAGATATGTCAAGCAGGGGGAGTGTTGAAATTATTAGCTTATTATATCTCTCTCTCTCCCATCAACGATCGATTGTACGTCACTCAATTGTGGCTTAGATGATCTTTGTTTGTATTGACCAATCATATATTAGTATTAATAAATATATGCATATTGGCTTTATGAGCCAGTGCGCTCTTTACTCCAAACACATATTCGAAGATCAAATTTCAACATGATCATCTAAGCCATGATTGAGTGACGTAACATCAATCATCGATAAGAGAGAGAGAGAGATATAATAAGCTAATAATTTCAACACTCTCCCTGCTTGACATATCTCGATAAAAAAAATAAAAAATGTTCAACTGTACATCACGAATGGCATCCATGAAGTATATTTACTGCAAATAACTATATATAAAATACTACTTGAGTGATAAGAATGACATGATAAAGAATATAAAAGTTTTTTTTTTTTAAAAAAGGTTAGTTACATAAGCCTATTTTTGCAATCAACATTTCAAGTCTAGGTCGCGCAAGTGGCTTAGTTAATACATCAGTGATCATTTTATCTATTGTTATGTAAACAATATCTATCACCTTTAATTCAACTTTCTCTCGAATAAAGTGGTACTGAATGTCAATATGCTTTGATCGAGCATGATTAATTGGGTTTTTAGTGAGGGCAATTGCTGATTGATTGTCTTCAAATAAGGTTATCGCACAATTCAGTAAATATCCTAGCTCATCCAATAGGGTGCATAGCCAAATAGCTTCTCTTGTCGCATGTGCTAATGCCATATATTCTGCTTCAGTTGTTGATAGAGCAATGGTTGGTTGGCGTTTGCTTGACCAGCTGATGGCTCCTCCTGATAGGTTAAAAATATAGCCCGTGGTTGATTGTTATATATTAATATCTCCTCCCCAGTTAGCATTACTGAAACCAATCAGTTTTAAATCCTGATTGCATCTAAGGCACAGCTTATAATTGACTGTTCCTTTAATTTATCTTAATAATCGTTTGAGGGCATGGTGATGTTCTTGCATTGGATTGGCTGAAAATTGACTGATGATGCTAACAGCAGCAGCTAGATCAGGTCTCGTCCCAATCATCAGGTACATTATGCTACCAATCATTTATCTGAATAGATTTTAGTCTGCAGATTTTCCCCCTTCAGCTTTGAGTTGAATAGATGGATCAAGGGGTGTACTGATTGGCTTGGCATCCATTATGTTAAACCTTGTAATGATTTGATTGGCAAAGTAACTTTGATCAATTGTGATTGTGTATGTTTTTCGATCGCGCATGACTCGAATACCCAGAAAATGTTTAATTTCACCACAATCCGTCATATCAAATGCATTGCTAAGCTCCATCTTGAATTTGTTTATTGTTTCCATCGAATCAGCTAGAATTAGTAAATTATCGACATATATAGCAATAATTATCAGCGATTGATCATCTTGTCTTCTTCTTAGATAAATGCTGTGATCTGATTGTAGTCTTGTAAAATTTGATTGGCTGAGGTAGTTGTTGATCTTCTGATTCTACATACAAGGTGATTGCTTTAGTCTATACAATGATCGATTGAGCTTACACACAGCTCTCGGTGACAGCTCCAATTGGTCAATTCCTTCAAGTACTATTATGTAGATCTCCTTATCAAGATCGCCATTCAGGAACGCAGTTTTTACATTCATTTGGTGAATTTCTAAGTTTAAGACTGCACTGATCGATAAAAGTGCCCTGATCGATGTGAATTTCGCCATGGGAGCAAATGTTTCATTATAATCAATTCCTTGCTATTGTGAATATCCCTTGGCAACTAATCTTACCTTGTACTTGGCAACCGATCCATCAGTGTTGAGCTTCTTTTTAAATACCCATCTACATCCAATTAGCTTGTGTCTCACAGATACTTTAGGTACAATTGTCCATGTATCATTATTCTTAAGTGATTGAAGCTCTTGATTGATTGCTTCCTACTAAAGCTTTGCATTAGGCAGGGAAATTGCTTCCTTGTAGGTTATTGGGTCATCAGTCGATTTAATTAAATTAGCTTCTGGCATGCGATCTTGCCAAATTTGTAGAGCTTCAATGTCTATTAATTGTTTGATTGGCTCCCAGGTGTTATCATCATCATCATCATAGCTTAGCCATTTTACCAGATATTGCCTTTTTTCATCAATCTTGTGTTTTCCAATGATCGCTTCAATGATATATTCTTGATCTTCTGGGTTGACGATTGTTGGGGATTTTAATATAATAGATTCATCAAATGTGATGTCACGGCTGATCTCTATCTTCCTATTGGTTAGATCCCAGAGCTTGTATGCCTTCTTTTCATCATGATAGCTAATCATTTTAAGCTTTTTGGATCGGAGCACCAGTTTCGACCTTTTTCCTTTGCGAATATGCATATATGCATCAGCCCATATGATACGTAAGTTACTGATATCAGGCTTGTAACTATGCTATAATTCAAATGGTGAAGTACTCTCTTTATTGGCTTGTGTTAGCAATCAGTTGCGTAAATATGTAATACTTGCAGCAAGTTCATCTCAAAGTTCGTTAAGTATGCCAGCAGTGATTTTAACGACCCAGATTGACTTCATTAATATCCGGTTATATTGTTCAGCAATACCATTTTGTTGCGGCATGTCCGGCATCGTCATTTCATAATGAATTTTATTTTTGATTAAAAATTCGCACATCTTGTTGTTTACATACTCTCCTCCTCCATCGGACCGGAGAATCTTCAGTTTTTGGCTCGATTGCATTTCGGCGAATGCCTTGAATATCTGGAATCGATCAAATGTATCACTTTTGTTGTCAATAAAATATGTTGTAACATAGCGAGTAGCATCATTGATGAATGTTAATATATATTTTACTCTATTGACTGATAGCATGGGTATCGGCCTGCACAGATCTGAGTGCACCCTTCTGATAGGCTCCATTGATCAATTTTTCATGTGTCTGAAAGGCTTGCAGTGCGACTTCACATATTCACACCCTGTAAGAGTGATAGATATAAAAGCAGCAACAAACACTTGCAGAAACATAATAAACAATCATGCCCCAATTCAACAATGACGAATACCTCCGTAGCTGAGTCATTGAAGCATACCGAGCCTTAGAAGACCCTTCATCTGAACTACTACCTGAGGAAGGATCTGCCCTACGAAGGACTCAAATAATAATGAAAAATATCGACATTGCTCAGAAACAACAAACACAAAACGAATTTCAGGCCTACTATAAGATCGCCAGGATCTGGGAAGAAGATCTCGAACATGTATGGGACCGACGACATGCAGAAGCATGCAAACGAGTACTACATCAAGGGATTCCACTCCAATTCCAAAGGATTGCCCTTCAGATTTACGGACTCTTCCAATTCCGACCAGCCGCCTTGAAAAGACTTACCAGAATTGGACCATCTGCATTTCACCAACTGTCTTAAATTGCCTTTGAAGAACTTAAAGAAGAAATCCGTATAATACAAAGAGATTTCGACTAATTAGAACAGTTCCTTGATTTGTGAAACCCTTTAACCGTCTTAAATCTTTTAACCGTCTTAAATCCATAACTTATATAACTCGTTATATCACATAAATTCATAATTAGTTTATATTTTGAATAGCCAATAGTTCTCCGAGTAGTAACCTGGGCAACTACCCATATAGCACCTCGAGAATTTTGTATAAATATCCCTCAATTCTTTATTCAATAAACTTCAGTTCAATAGCAGTGCACACTCAAGATCCCTTTGAGAGCTAAAGATCTCACCCCTTCTTCACACATCAAGAGCGCTAAAAGACTATAAGTCTGAAATTCACAATTAATAATCTTATAAAGAAACAAAGTACTTTTGATACCTTAGAAACCTTGCGACGTACTCGGAGATTCCTAAGTCCAACGCGGATTAGTATCATCAGATGCTTCCTCACAGGCGGTTTAGGAGAAACCCCCTAACAACTTGGTAGCAGCGGTAACGAAAAACCGTTATAATCAGAAACATACTACTAATAATTTTTACAAAGGCCTAGAATTACCAATTCCTTTTAGACACGACCGACGTACTCGGAGTGCTACTAAAAAACACCACACACATCTTACTTCCAACAGCCAGAGAGGCTACATACATCACGGAACCCTTTAAGTAGACACAATATTAGCAACTGCTACGAAGCACTGATTCAACAACAGTAGCTCGTTTACGAGGCGAAACATACCTTGAACTCTACAATGAACTTTTAGAAGAATTCGAAAACCCTCTTACAACTGAAGCCTATTTTGAAGCATTTCAAGATTT